>JAMZEH010000023.1:7900000-8062500 GCA_024699665.1 Ostrea denselamellosa | reverse complement strand
TAGCCATGGAATGAGGATGATCCTTTTTGATTTTGGAGTCTAAAGGTCAAAGGTCAAGAGAATGTGGTGTCTGAGATGGAAGAACAATTGTCTGGTTATAATTGATTTTCCTTTTCATTCGAGTCACCATACTTTACATACAGACTTGCAACAGAATGAGGATTGCCGTTATAAATTTTGGGATTAAAAGGTAAAACATATTGGACAGTGATATAGAAAAATGGTTCTTTGTCTTGAATGATTTTTCTTTTCACCTGAAGTCACCATATTTCATGGTAAAGAGGATGACCAATTTAATTTTTGGGGATAAAAAGAATGAGTAAATTAGACATTGATATAGGAAAGCAGTTTTAGGGCTTTAAATGATTTCCATTTTCCACTTGAAATCACCAAACTTCACACATAGACTTGCTGTGGAGTAAAAAAACCTCCATCATCTTTGGGTTCAACAGGTCAAATGTCAAGCAAACTGAGTCACAAGTGGTTTAACCTTTTCACCTTACAATACATAACAGCTGAATAAGCATAAAGCACATATTCCACCATCCACTACCCTGATCACTGCCCCCCCCCCCCCCCCCCCCTCCCCATACACACACATACACACAGTGGTACTCAGCAGATCAGCAGAGGGATATCAGTTCAAATATGACATTTCTAGTTAGTTATGCAGTGATGTTTTACATGATGAAATGTTTCAATTTTTAGTACTTCTAAGAATCATCCAGGGTGAAGGGTTTATTTTCAAATGAGGAAGGGGTAGGAGTGGTGGTTAAGGAGTTTCACTGTACAATTATTTTAAAGCAATGAGTAAATTTATACAGTCCCAGATTTGAATTTGTTGATTTACATTGAAGTTTGTGACAATTTAATTGTGGTTTAAACTTGTCATGATTTGTATACAGTACTTTAAATGTTGCAGGCAGTCTGTAGCCATTGCTATACTGGTCAAACTAGACTGGATTCCACAAGGAGGTACCTGGATCTTTTACCATAACATTCATGATGTGGCTACTGGATTACAGGTTTGAACAGGCAGATATTTTATGGACTACTTGTCATTCTGTAATCAGATCATACTAGTATCATCATCCACTGTAGTGAGTTCTTATCATCATCCACTGTAGTGAGTTCTTATCATCATCCACTGTAGTGAGTTCTTATCATCATCCACTGTAGTGGGTTCTTATCATCATCCACTGTAGTGAGTTCTTATCATCATCCATTGTAGTGAGTTCTTATCATCATCCACTGTAGTGGGTTCTTATCATCATCCACTGTAGTGAGTTCTTATCATCATCCACTGTAGTGAGTTCTTATCATCATCCATTGTAGTGAGTTCTTATCATCTTCCACTGTAGTGAGTTCTTATCATCATCCATTGTAGTGAGTTTTTATCATCATCCACTGTAGTGAGTTCTTATCATCATCCACTGTAGTGAGTTCCTATCATCATCCATTGTAGTGAGTTCTTATCATCATCCATTGTAGTGAGTTCTTATCATCATTCACTGTAGTGAGATACTGTCATCATCCACTGTAATGAGTTCTTATCATCATCTACTGTAGTGAGTTCTTATCATCATCCATTGTAGTGTGTTCTTATCATCATCCATTGTAGTGAGTTCTTATCATCATCCATTGTAGTGAGTTCTTATCATCTTCCACTGTAGTGAGTTCTTATCATCATCCATTGTAGTGAGTTTTTATCATCATCCACTGTAGTGAGTTCTTATCATCATCCACTGTAGTGAGTTCTTATCATCATTCACTGTAGTGAGATACTGTCATCATCCACTGTAATGAGTTCTTATCATCATCTATTGTAGTGAGTTCTTATCATCATCCATTGTAGTGTGTTCTTATCATCATCCATTGTAGTGAGTTCTTATCATCATCCACTGTAGTGAGTTCTTATCATCATTCACTGTAGTGAGATCTGTCATCATCCATTGTAGTGAGATCAAATCATCATTCACTATAACGAGATACTGTCATCATCCACTGTAGTGAGATCATATCATTATCCACTGTAGTGAGTTCTTATCATCATCCACTGTAGTGAGTTCTTATCATCATCCAAGTTCTTGTCATCATCCACTGTACCAAGATACTGTCATCATCCACTGTAGTGAGATCATGTCATCTACTGTAGTGAGATATCATCATCCACTGTATAAGATCACACCATCATCCACTGTACCAAGATACTGTCATCATCCACTGTAGTGAGATCATGTCATCTACTGTAGTGAGATATCATCATCCACTGTATAAGATCACACCATCATTCACTGTAGCGAGACCAGTAGTGAAAAGTAAGAAAAACTTCAATCACAATCTTGCAAGCTAATTCAATGTCATCAATTCTGGAAAAATTTTGCCACACCCTCTTATTCAGTTTAATGTTTATAATTACTGAACTCTAACAAGGAAAAAAAATGGAACCACAATAGAAAATGAGACAAAATGATTTTCCATTGCATTAGGGAGTGGGTGTTTCCAGTATACATTAAAAAGAAAGTTTAAAGTTACTTTATATTTGATTTGTTTACCCTTTCCCTGGTTACAGGATTTCCTGATCTGTATAGAAATGTTCTTAGCAGCCATTGCACACTACTATTCATTTTCCCATAAGCCATTCATCAGAAGTGACAATGAAAATGTCAGCTGTTTCACTTCATTCCTGTCTATGTGGGATGTGTCAGACATGAAAGATGATGTCATAGAACATGTCAAAGTCATAGGTAAGTATTGGTGTGTTAACAAACAAGTAGTTATAGAAGCTGGTGAAACATGCAACAAACAGTTTTCACATTTAAAAAGGGTGTTGAGGTAAAGTGAGTATTTGACCAAAGGAGAGGTAGGGATGGACAGAAGGAGGGGTAGGGACAAATAAAAAGAGGTAGGGATGGAAAAGAGAGGTAGGGACAGAAAAGATGAGAAGATTAGGTAGAGATAGAAAGAGAGAAAAATAGGTAGAGATTAAAGAGAAGAATAGGTAGGAACAGAAAGGAGAGATAGAGACAGAGTAAAGGAGAGGTAGAATCAGACAGTAGAAGAGAAGGAGAGGATGGAACTTAAAGGAGAAGAAATAGGGACAGAGAGAGGGAGAGGTTTGTATGTTGTTTTAAGCCCCATTTGAGAATTTTTCACTCATGTAGAGATGTAACCAGCTTTAGGTGAAGTGCCACAAATTTTGACCTATTGCATAGCTCTCAGGGCTGTAGCAGCGAGGGTTCTGTATTGTGAAAATGCAAGTGCAAATGCCTATCCTTATATTGAACCACAGTTTTTTAAGGCCATATCTGAGAGACTTATGGCTTTTACTTCTAAAGCTGGATGATTGGCAAAGGAACAGACGCTATTTTATGTTAAACATCATTGGTTTGACTTGGTGCCAGGATTGTATCAAGGCCTCTTGGTTCCAAAGTGAACACCCAAACAAGGCTACCACAACCATTAAAAAAAGACAGTAGAAGAGGCTGGAACATTAAGAATGAGAGAAAGGGACTTATATAAGCAGAGGTAGGAAATTAAAGAAGCAGTGGTAGGGAGTGTATGAAGAAAGATTGGTAAAGAGAGAAGGAGAGGTAGAGAAAGAGAGAAGAAAAGGTAGAAATAGAAGAAAAAGAGGTAGGAATGTAAAGGAGAGGATAGGACTTAAAAAAATAGAAGTATGCCCTTAAAGGAGAGGTAGGAATAGAAAGAAGAAGATTTAGGGATGAATAGAAGATTTAGGGATGGAAACAAGATGTAGGGATGGAAAGAAGGAGAGGTAGGATGGAAAGAAGGAGAGGTAGGGATGGTAAGCAGCAGTTGTTTCATGCTGACAAATCATGAGTGTAATTTTATATCTTATGAATCATGAAAAACTCAAAGTAACAATAGAATTACCACTAAGACATAATTATATTATAATTTTTCATAATTGGAATTGTGTGGCAATTTTGGATTGAATAAGACAGTTTTGCCCTTTATTCTCTGAAAGCAAACTATTGACCAAAAATATTCATGTTTAGGGAAAACAGTAAAAAAGACCATCAGCAAGCCACAGATCAAAACAGACAATGAACGGATGCCTCTGCTAGCGGGTGAGGAAACACGGTCCTCCTACAGAGATGTAATGGGGTCCCAGAGCAGTGCTGACTGGGATGCAGCATCCTTGGAAAACAGTGAACGGCCCTTCCCACCGGTCACTCTAAACACACCCAGCATGAGCAATTATATAGTCTTAGGGGATGAGGAAAGTGACCAGGGGATGGACAAAGCAGACACACAGACAGAAGGAGATGTAAAAGGGACACAGGGCAGTGATCAGAATTCTGGTCAAATGACAGACCCTGGATTGACCAATCAGAAAGACATAACTGTACCAAAGACTGTGGTAGATGTGCATAGTCAAAACCATGAGGATAGTGTACAACCAGATACCAAGTCATAGCATTCCATTGTAACATGTTTCATACGTATCAGTTACCACACTTTACCATTACCATTATACATGATGCTATAGG
The DNA here is from genome assembly GCA_024699665.1 of Ostrea denselamellosa. NCBI lineage: Eukaryota > Metazoa > Mollusca > Bivalvia > Ostreida > Ostreidae > Ostrea > Ostrea denselamellosa. Next base: position 8,057,983 of record JAMZEH010000023.1, on the reverse strand, counting down.
AGTTGTATCCAGTATTGTTGCTTTCACTTCTTTAGATTCACTTTGTGCATGTATTTTATTTCTTCATTCTGCATACAATTTTTTTAATTTAGTTTTTAATGCTATAAGCTGTTTTAAATATATAGAGGAAATGTGACACAATTTTCTTCAATGATTATAAAATCAAGGAGGTGGATTAATTTTCCTTGTTTTATGGTACAAATTATACACAGAAATTCCAGTCCTCCTCTTACACACACACACACACACAAATAAAAATCCTAAGCATGATAAGAGAAATAGCTCTCAAACCAAAACTCAATACACCACAAACATACAATATTTTGCCAGGTTATTCAACTTAAAAAACTACATGATGTATATATCATTTTCATAGGTGACATATTGCAAGACACATATAGTCTGTTGCAGTAATAATATAACATGTGCATACTTGTAATCAATACTAAGAGGAGATGTGTGAGTTTTGTGTCTCTTAGATAGGTCAGGGCCTTTGTGAGATACCGTTGAGAAGTCCAAACCTGATACTTGATGAACTGAAAGGCCACATTTTGTTTCCTCTTTGTAAATTGTTCAGTAGGATTTATTGCCTGAAAGTTTTTAAAAGCACATAGGTCATTATAAAATCTGTCAAATCATTTTATGTGAATACCATATAATGACATAAATACATAATGAGTTTTTATATCTTTCTTTACCAATATTTTGTCAATAATAAACTTTCAATGTTTCATTGTGTATGAGTATGAATATTAACTGTGACATGACAGTAACCTTTCAATTTAACATAAGATTCTATATTTATTAAAGAAAAAACCCAAGGATGCATACCACACTGATTGAAATTATGAATAAAAAAATATAGGATATGTGCAAGAAAATCATGATGTTGGAAATTTGAATAGGTCACCTCATGTAGCAAACAATTGTAAAAGAATTCAAACCTCTATGGGGCTCGGACACACAATACATGTACATAGATTGTTAACACCTTGACCCACTTAGCAAACTGGACAGGTGGTGAATCGGAAATGAATAAGAAATATAGTTTTGGTTTTATTTTTGCATTAATGGCAAACTGTCATTTGAAAAATTGTGATGTAATATATCTGGAGGATCTTGCAGTACTGCACTGTTCCCGCAGTTTCAGGGGGAGAGATGTTTTCATCATACGCTACTGTAATCAAGAAATAATTTTAATTTAATTTACTAACAGACTTATTAAATATTAAGACAGTAAAAAGGTAGACATATAATCTTGTCAAATTGAAAAAAAAATAAATGGGAATATTGAGAGTGAAATTATTTTCCTAAATAGAAGATTGAATATTATTTGTGTACTTTTCTGTGATTAGAATGACCTGCCGTTATCCTTGGATGGGGCTATAAACCTAAACATTTTAATTGCATTACATGTAGTTGCAAATTAGATAGCAATACAACATTAGTAAATACGTTTGCTGCTATAGGCATATAATTTTCAGGTTTAAAGAAAAATTTACTTTTCCAACTTGGTAATGTTGAATCGGAGCCAGTATCTAGTAGTAAGTGTGAAATGGAAATCTTTCATTAAGAATGAACTTTTTTTTCTTCTTAAATTACACAAAAAAATTACAAAATAGAAGGAACATGTGTCTAGTTTGTATCGTGGGGATTTGGAAAAAAAAGGGGGGGGGGGTTAATTTCTACATTGCCACATATTTCCAATGCTTTCACGAACCCAATAATATGAAATATTTTCGAGTTATCCCCCTTTTCAATACTATGGTAAAATTAATGTGATGGTAGCCGATATTAACATACGGTGTTTTTTTTCTTAGCCTTATTGTTCGACAGATGTTGTTGGATTTCATTGAATTAGCCTTTTTGAGGTCTTGGTATCATATAACAGGAAATGATGTTAATCACTCCTGCTTTGCACCTTAAATCATTTCTGTGAAATTAATACCGCTTTTTATAAGGAAGTTTGGAAAAAATTATTTACTAAAAATGTGTGAATGTTAATGAGTGTAAATCATGTCTCCATTTGCATTGTAAAAAGTGTGTGACTTAAAATAAAAAAATCAACATATTCTACTTAAACTGGTCATAAAAAACCGTTCGAAAAGGCATTTTTGAATTCTGCTGTTGCATAGAATAAAAAATAAAGTCCCGAGTTAGATCATCTCCAACCCCTGTCCCCATTTGACACGGTACACATCAATATGTGTGTGTGTGTGTAATACTGAGCTTGTACACACTCTAAAGGAGATCAGTAAAGTTATCCTTCTTGAACGAGGAAAAGTTAGTTACTAGTTACTTAGAATAAAAGAAGTTTGCTACTATTACCATCTATTACAAGGTGTAAAGGTTATAACTATCAATAGCCAGTTATAAGGCAAAGGTGACTGGGATTTAATATAAGTATCTATAAAGTTAAATTTGATGGCGAGACGTCATAGGAAATTCCAAAATTTCATGTTCAATTTACCTAGCTACTAAACCTTTGCAATGTAAAATATGAATAAACTTTTCCAGTGGAGTGTTTCCTTCAAAGATCAAACGGATTGGATTCAGACATTCATGAAATTGATATCCCACCCATTTTCAGACATCACTCTCTTAAACATTTTGATTTGACTTGCCCAGAAATTTTAACATGTGTGACTACCTTAAGGAACTCTGTGCTTGTAATAGATATCTGACTAATTCACCACTATACATATGATGAGGAGTGATATTGGGTATCTTGATATGCCATCAATTTTCAGATATCACGCTTACGGAAATCAGCTACTTATACCTTTCAATTTAAGGTACGATGAAACTCAAAGTTTTTCATGAATATCTTAAAGAACTCTGTGTTTGTATTAGATATCTAAGTGATTTACCATTATAGTTATGACAAGGAATGATATTAGGTTTCTTGATATGCCAACAATTTTCCAGTATCACAGTTTAGGAAATCAGCAACTTATACCTTTTGATTTAAAGTACCCTGAAATTTGTTCTTTTCGTGAATACCTTAAAGAACTCTGTGTTTCTATTAGATACCTGATTATTTCACCCCTAAAATATGATGAGGAATGATATTGGGTATATTGATATGACATTAATTTTCAGATATCACACTTAATGAAATCAGTTAATTATACCTTTTGATTTAAGGTACGTTGATATTTGTAGTTTTTCATGAATATCTTGAAGAACTCTGTTTGTATCAGATACCTGAGTAATTTACCACTATACATATGACAAGGAATGATATTATTTTTAAAGTCTTCTGTTCCCAACAGAAGATTTTTCTACTGATCGTACTGTTAATTAAGGCCTTCCGTTCCCAATGAACAACCTTCTACTGATCATACTGTTTATTATCCCCCCCCCCCCCCCCTAAGTTTTCTCAATACACCACAAACATACAATATTTTGCCAGGTTATTCAACTTAAAAAACTACATGATGTATATATCATTTTCATAGGTGACATATTGCAAGGCACATATAGTCTGTTGCAGTAATAATATAACATGTGCATACTTGTAATCAATACTAAGAGGAGATGTGTGAGTTTTGTGTCTCTTAGATAGGTCAGGGCCTTTGTGAGATACCGTTGAGAAGTCCAAACCTGATGCTTGATGAACTGAAAGGCCACATTTTGTTTCCTCTTTGTAAATTGTTCAGTAGGATTTATTGCCTGAAAGTTTTTAAAAGCACATAGGTCATTATAAAATCTGTCAAATCATTTTATGTGAATACCATATAATGACATAAATACATAATGAGTTTTTATATTTTTCTTTACCAATATTTTGTCAATAATAAACTTTCAATGTTTCATTGTGTATGAGTATGAATATTAACTGTGACATGAAAGTAACCTTTCAATTTAACATAAGATTCTATATTTATTAAAGAAAAAACCCAAGGATGCATACCACACTGATTGAAATTATGAATAAAAAAATATAGGATATGTGCAAGAAAATCATGATGTTGGAAATTTGAATAGGTCACCTCATGTAGCAAACAATTGTAAAAGAATTCAAACCTCTATGGGGCTCGGACACACAATACATGTACATAGATTGTTAACACCTTGACCCACTTAGCAAACTGGACAGGTGGTGAATCGGAAATGAATAAGAAATATAGTTTTGGTTTTATTTTTGCATTAATGGCAAACTGTCATTTGAAAAATTGTGATGTAATATATCTGGAGGATCTTGCAGTACTGCACTGTTCCCGCAGTTTCAGGGGGAGAGATGTTTTCATCATACGCTACTGTAATCAAGAAATAATTTTAATTTACTTTACTAACAAACTTATTAAATATTAAGACAGTAAAAAGGTAGACATATAATCTTGTCAAATTGAAAAAAAAAATGGGAATATTGAGAGTGAAATTATTTTCCTAAATAGAAGATTGAATATTATTTGTGTACTTTTCTGTGATTAGAATGACCTGCCGTTATCCTTGGATGGGGCTATAAACCTAAACATTTTAATTGCATTACATGTAGTTGCAAATTAGATAGCAATACAACATTAGTAAATACGTTTGCTGCTATAGGCATGTAATTTTCAGGTTTAAAGAAAAATTTACTTTTCCAACTTGGTAATGTTGAATCGGAGCCAGTATCTAGTAGTAAGTGTGAAATGGAAATCTTTCATTAAGAATGAACTTTTTTTCTTCTTAAATTACACAAAAAAATTACAAAATAGAAGGAACATGTGTCTAGTTTGTATCGTGGGGATTTGAAAAAAAAAGGGGGGGGGGATAATTTCTACATTGCCACATATTTCCAATGCTTTCACGAACCCAATATGAAATATTTTCGAGTTATCCCCCTTTTCAATACTATGGTAAAATTAATGTGATGGTAGCCGATATTAACATACGGTGTTTTTTTTTCTTAGCCTTATTGTTCGACAGATGTTGTTGGATTTCATTGAATTAGCCTTTTTGAGGTCTTAGTATCATATAACAGGAAATGATGTCAATCACTCCTGCTTTGCACCTTAAATCATTTCTGTGAAATTAATACCGCTTTTTATAAGGAAGATTGCTCTCAGAAGGACAACACTCTTTCATTAACAAAAGAAGGTTTGTGACTATATTACTCGAATAGCATTGATAAATTGTCAGCTTGTCTGTCAGTAAAATATAATTTGATAAGCACAAATCTAAAGTGTACCAGCAACTGAAAACAGTTAAAGAACGTTTCGTGGTTGGTAAGCAATGATGATTTTTAACAACTCTTTAAAAAAAATTATAGATAACAGACATGAATTTATAACTTTGAAAGATTTTGTTGCTGTTTAAAGTTATCAGTTGTGGTACTTAATCGTAGGTATGTACACTAAAACCTAGTCACGGCTTGATTAGATCAGAATTTGCAACGGACGTTGTCCATGTGGGGAAAGCATTGCTGTCAACTATTGAATGAATGAAAACCTTAACTTCGATATGAATGTATTAAAGGACGGCAGAGTAAATGACAAAGTCAAGGATCAATGTGTATTGGGTTCCATTGCTTAGTGATATTGATGAAATTTTTATGATGTCAACGATTTGAATTTTCTATATTAAATATATTCTCTAACAGTAATTCAGTAATTGATAAATTGAATTCATAAGGTGCATTTCTTGTGGATTTCGTCCAAGAATGCAGTGGTTTGTGCCTATACGATAAGTACTAAGAACTTGAAGGAGTGCCTACAATACAACAAAAGCTCTGTAATACACTATAATACAAAAAAGTACACAGCAATCAATACCCTATGATATAAAGCAATACAGAGCAATCATACACTACAATATAATACAATACAATCATACACTACTATATAATACAATACACAACAATCATACACTACTATACAATACACAACAATCATACACTACTATATAATACAATACACAACAATCATACATTACTATATAATACAATACACAACAATCAAACATTACTATACAATACACAACAATCATACACTACTATATAATACAATACATAACAATCATACACTACTATATAATACAATACACAACAATCAAACATTACTATATAATACAATACACAACAATCATACACTACTATATAATACACAACAATCATACACTACTATATAATACAATACACAACAATCATACACTACTATATACTACAATACACAACAATCATACACTACTATATAATACAATACACAACAATCATACACTACTATATAATACAATACACAACAATCATACACTACTATATAATACACAACAATCATTACACCACTATATACTACAATACACAACAATCATACACTACTATATAATACAATACACAACAATCATACACTACTAAATAATACAATACACAACAATCAAACATTACTATATAATACAATACACAACAATCATACACTACTATATAATACACAACAATCATACACTACTATATAATACAGTACACAACAATCATACACTACTATATAATACAATACACAAAAATCATACACTACTATACAATACACAACAATCATACACTACTATATAATACAATACACAACAATCAAACATTACTATATAATACAATACACAACAATCATACACTACTATAATACAATACACAACAATCATACACTACTATACAATACAATACACAACAATCATACACTACTATACAATACAATACACAACAATCATACACTACTATATAATACAATACGCAACAATGAAACATTACTATACAATACACAACAATCATACACTACTATATACTACAATACACAACAATCATACACTACTATATAATACAATACACAACAATCATACACTACTATACAATACACAACAATCATACACTACTATATAATACACAACAATCATACACTACTATATAATACACAACAATCAAACACTACTATATAATACAATACACAACAATCATATACTACTATATAATACAATACACAACAATCATACACTACTATATAATAGAATACACAACAATCATATACTACTATATTATACAATACACAACAATCATACACTACTATATACTACAATACACAACAATCATACACTACTATACAATACAATACACAACAATCATATACTACTATATAATACAATACACAACAATCATACACTACTATATAATACAATACACAACAATCATACACTACTATACAATACAATACACAACAATCATATACTACTATATAATACAATACACAACAATCATACACTACTATATAATACAATACACAACAATCATACACTACTATACAATACACAACAATCATACACTACTATACAATACACAACAATCATACACTACTATATAATACAATACACAACAATCATACACTACTATATAATACAATACACTACAATCATACACTACTATACAATACAATATACAACAATCATACACTACTATATAATACAATATACAACAATCATACACTACTATATAATACACAACAATCATACACTACTATATAATACACAACAATCATACACTACTATATAATACAATACACAACAATCATACACTACTATACAATACACAACAATCATACACTACTATATAATACAATACACAACAATCATACACTACTATATAATACAATACACAACAATCATACACTACTATATAATACAATATACAACAATCAAACATTACTATACAATACACAACAATCATACACTACTATATAATACAATACACAACAATCATACACTACTATATAATACAATACACAACAATCATACACTACTATACAATACACAACAATCATACACTACTATATAATACACAACAATCATACACTACTATATAATACAATACACAACAATCAAACATTACTATACAATACACAACAATCATGCACTACTATATAATACAATACATAACAATCATACACTACTATATAATACAATACACAACAATCAAACATTACTATATAATACAATACACAACAATCATACACTACTATATAATACACAACAATCATACACTACTATATAATACAATACACAACAATCATACACTACTATATAATACAATACACAACAATCATACACTACTATATAATACAATACACAACAATCATACACTACTATACAATACACAACAATCATACACTACTATATAATACACAACAATCATACACTACTATATAATACACAACAATCAAACACTACTATATAATACAATACACAACAATCATATACTACTATATAATACAATACACAACAATCATACACTACTATATAATACAATACACAACAATCATATACTACTATATTATACAATACACAACAATCATACACTACTATATACTACAATACACAACAATCATACACTACTATACAATACAATACACAACAATCATACACTACTATATAATACAATACACAACAATCATACACTACTATATAATACAATACACAACAATCATACACTACTATACAATACAATAGACAACAATCATATACTACTATATAATACAATACACAACAATCATACACTACTATATAATACAATACACAACAATCATACACTACTATACAATACACAACAATCATACACTACTATACAATACACAACAATCATACACTACTATATAATACAATACACAACAATCATACACTACTATATAATACAATACACAACAATCATACATTACTATATAATACACAACAATCATACACTACTATATAATACAATACATAACAATCATACACTACTATATAATACAATACACAACAATCATACACTACTATACAATACACAACAATAATACACTACTATATAATACAATACACAACAATCAAACATTACTATACAATACACAACAATCATACACTACTATAATACAATACACAACAATCATACACTACTATACAATACAGAGCAATCATACACTACTATATAATACAATACAATCATACACTACTATATAATACAATACACAACAATCATACACTACTATACAATACACAACAATCATACACTACTATATAATACAATACACAACAATCATACACTACTATATAATACAATACACAACAATCATACACTACTATATAATACAATATACAACAATCAAACATTACTATACAATACAGAACAATCATACACTACTATATAATACAATACACAACAATCATACACTACTATATAATACAATACACAACAATCATACACTACTATACAATACACAACAATCATACACTACTATATAATACACAACAATCATACACTACTATATAATACAATACACAACAATCAAACATTACTATACAATACACAACAATCATACACTACTATATAATACAATACATAACAATCATACACTACTATATAATACAATACACAACAATCAAACATTACTATATAATACAATACACAACAATCATACACTACTATATAATACACAACAATCATACACTACTATATAATACACAACAATCATACACTACTATATAATACACAACAATCATTACACCACTATATACTACAATACACAACAATCATACACTACTATATAATACAATACACAACAATCAAACATTACTATATAATACAATACACAACAATCATACACTACTATATAATACACAACAATCATACACTACTATATAATACAATACACAACAATCATACACTACTATATAATACAATACACAACAATCATACACTACTATATAATACAATACACAACAATCATACACTACTATACAATACACAACAATCATACACTACTATATAATACACAACAATCATACACTACTATATAATACACAACAATCAAACACTACTATATAATACAATACACAACAATCATACACTACTATATAATACAATACACAACAATCATACACTACTATATAATACAATACATAACAATCATACACTACTATATAATACAATACATAACAATCATACACTACTATATAATACAATACACAACAATCATACACTACTATATAATACAATACACAACAATCATACACTACTATACAATACACAACAATCATACACTACTATATAATACAATACACAACAATCATACACTACTATATAATACAATACACAACAATCATACACTACTATATAATACAATACACAACAATCATACACTACTATACAATACAATACACAACAATCATACACTACTATATAATACAATACACAACAATCATACACTACTATATAATACAATACACAACAATCATACACTACTATATACTACAATACACAACAATCATACACTACTATATAATACAATACACAACAATCATACACTACTATACAATACACAACAATCATACACTACTATATAATACAATACACAACAATTATACACTACTATATAATACAATACACAACAATCATACACTACTATATAATACAATACACAACAATTATACACTACTATATAATACAATACACAACAATCATACACTACTATATAATACAATACACAACAATCATACATTACTATATAATACAATACACAACAATCAAACATTACTATACAATACACAACAATCATACACTACTATATACTACAATACACAACAATCATTACACTGCTATATAATACAATTATTTTTTTATGTCATAGAACCCTCCAGGCTTCAAATATTGTACTTTGGTCACTAAAACATTGTATTGGCCTGATAAACATCAATAATTGAGTAGGATTAAATAGTTTACGAATCGACACGTGGTCGGTCATATTTGTTTACAACAAGAGTGCAAGATCTTGTCCGAAGTAGATATGTACGCTAGTATCTGTTGATTATGAAAAAACGAAGACAATGATCAGTGATCAATCTCCTAGTCATATAAAAAATGCAAGAGTGAACTGTAGTCTTCAGTGTGTAATCTTGAACGGTCTGATAAATGGTATGAAACATGTCGCACAGTTATCGACCTAATGGCAAGTTTCTTTAAACAAGACTGTTGAAACCATTGTTACATCAAGTTATTGGACAGTAGCCTACCTCGGTGTAAACATTGATCATATGTGAAACATGATCTCTCGTGTATCAAATTATTTGAGAAACATAAATACATGTACCATATTTTTTCCATGGCTGCAGCGTAAAAAAGCCGATATAAAAAACGGGTTTCATATAGCCAGGAATGATTTCCTGTTGGATCCCCGCAGCGTAAAAAAAAAAACAACAACAACAAAAAAAAAACACACCGGGATGCATATTCCACCCTTTCCTTGCAGCTTTCATAACTGGGTATGAATGCTAATCCACCTTGTTTAGGATCATGGAAGACTGGAAGAGGACTTTGGATGAGAATAAATACATAACCGCCATTCTTATGGATCTTTCCCAGGCTTTCGACTGTCTCCCCTATGAATTGCTTCCCTTAAAGCTTAAGCAGTCTCGAAAGCCAAGCCTTGTATCTTTTGGGTAGCTATCTTGGTGAGAGATATCAGTATGTGAAAAGTGTGGAGTTTTCCAGCTCATTTTAACCTGTTCTCAAGGACGTCCATCAGCGCTCAATACTTAGACCGATACTGGTAAATATGTAGGGTCGGTGATGCAGATACATGTAGAGAGGTATACAGATACTATTTCTGGCAGGTTGTTTGATGAAAAGACACCTCTTATTACATCAGTCTTATGTCTGATATTTCTAGTTAGCGACAGTAACTCACGCGCATTCATACTCGAGTATATTTGATATCTCGTGATTGATCAATTTCGATCAATGCGGGAAATTCCGCATACGCCAAACAATTTAAGGTTTCTGTTGTATTCGTTACAGATTTCACTTTTGATCTGCCGTTTCCCTGTCGAACCAACTTTATATACTCCTCTCCGAGATGACAGGGGCAGTAATAAAAGCATACACTGCATACCTTTTATCGAACATCGACCTCGTAATTTTCAGCCACTTCAAATAGATTAACAAATGGCATAACACAATTCTTATTCACCCCAACATCAATTTCCATGGGTCTTGCAGGAACGCTTTCACCGTTCATGTGCAATGCAATGTTGTCTGCCAGATTTTGGATGTTAAATATATTTTATACTGCCATTTACTGCAGTTTGTGAGATGAATGCAAAATACGCCTTGGTTGGTAGATTGTTTGACCATACATTTTGCTATATAAAACTTCCGTATCCCGTAGGACACATGTTCATCTTTACTTCTGTTCTAATCAGCAGGTATCTTTCAAATTTTCGGCATGATTGAATAAAACAACGCTGTCCTTTTTGATCATGCATGCTTTACATGACATGCCCAGCAGCTGTACCTTGTAAGGAGGAAATGATTCTGCACTCATTACAAGCAGAGATGCTCTGTTTCAAAATTATTTTAGGTTGACATCTACACCATGCAGTATGTATTTTGTTCAGACGAAAAATATCTTCATACAATGGTCCTTCGAAATCAAATACTCTGCTATCTTGCGTGTACGTATACCTGCTCGCTAAACCACCACTTGATCCCCCGTATGCATTACCATCGTTCATTGTGGCATCGTCTAGGCAAATCAGTTGGGACTGCAATTGCGATTCTGAGACATCACGACCGCTGGACAAGATAAGTTAGATATGTTTTCCACGGATGATAACTAGTGTTTAAAGACACTAATTTCCCGTTCATATATGTATCTGTCTGTGACCATAGAGATTGTAGGGGAAGATTAATAATGCCAGTTTTTTATCTTTGGATGCTAGTGTTTTCCATCTGATTTAAACAATTTTACATTTTGCATATAAGCGACTCCTCTGCAAGTCAATGTATTCATTTCCTTGATCAGGTATGGAAATTTCTATTGGGGCATCTTCCGTGTTATATAATGACACTGGTCTGTAGGTACAGTAAATAAAGACAGTTCAACAGGAAGGCCAATTGCGGCAATTTTGTCACTGAGGAAAGCCATTTCTGTAAAACACAATTATTTCTGTGCTCTCGTGAAGGTAAATATACTGACGTACTTTAAAGACACAACACACGTTTTGTTTTATTGAAAACATTACATATTAAACTTTTATTGCAAAATTTACCCAACATACATCGTACTGATTTTTAAAACCCATCTCTCAATTTACCTGTGGTCATTGTTTGCGCGTTGTGAGTAGCATTTTCAGTGCTTTTTTTTTCAAACACGTGGAAAGGTAATAGAGGATTTTTTCGCGATAAAACAACTTTGTTGGTGAAAGCATAGACACCACTAACAGAAAAAATTCAAAACCAAGACTATGCTGCGCTTAAGCAATGAAATGCGCAATCAGGCACTTAGTATGCTGCAAGCAGGCGTTAGTCAGCATGAGGTTGCAAGACGTTTTAATGTCCATCCTTGTACAGTTAGCCGGTTGTTGTCACGATTCCATCAGACATGATGCTTAAATGATCGCCCAACACCTGATCAACCGTTTGTGACAACGCCACGGCAACAAGAGTTCATACGGCAACGTCATCTGCGCCAATAGGTTTACGGCCGCTGCGACCACGGCGAGAGAAATCATTGGACGTCATGGAAGACTTATTCATCCTAGAACCGTTTCCAGAATTTTGAAGCGGTATGGGATCTGCTGCAGAAGACCTTATAAGGGACTACAGCTTAAACCGCATCGCTGACGGTACAGATTACAATGGGCAAGGCAGCATCTGACTCAACGTCAAAATTGGTCACATGTAGTGTTCTCAGATGAGTCCAGATTTAACGTTAGCAACGCAGACGGCAGATGTCGAGTTTACCGTCGTTTACACGAACGTTTTGCAGACACTTGTGTCCTCGAGCGCAACAGGTTTAGAGGGGGAGGCGTCATGGTCTGGGGTGCGATTAACTACAATTTTCGGTCAAAACTGGTCGTTTTAAATGGAACTCTCACTGCTAGGAGGTATGTGGACGAAATTATGCAGCCTGTTTTAGCACCATTAATACATAGGGAAGGAAATGGGTTAATTTTCCAACATGACAATGCGCGCGCACACATGGCAAGATTGACACAAAACTTTTTTCAAACTAACGCCATTGATGTCCTTGATTGGCCCGCTATGTCCCCAAACTTGAATCCAATCGAGCATTTGTGGGACGAGCTGGGGAGACGTGTGCGCAGCCACCACCCTCAGGAATGGCAGAATATTCCTCAGAGGACCATCCGCAATGTTTGCCAATCAATGTCACGTCGCCTTCGCGCCGTCATCACTGCTAATGGAGGTCATAACCGGTACTAGTGAACAAAACCACATTTTGGACGCACCCCTCATTAATATTCATTACAACTGTAGCCTCTTTATAAAATGATGTTCAAAATCAAAGAATAGTGTCCAGTTAACATGGTTTATAATATACCACTATGAATTTGTTTATTAGATATATGAACAAATTTATAATATATAAAATTATCAAGTGTTGCGTTTTTGAAGTCCGTCAATATATATTATAATCCACGTATGTTTCCTTTGTCTTGTGTTTTCTTGTAGTAATGTGCAGATATTTTGGTATATCCTTTTTTATGTCTTCTTCGTTACGACTGAAATACTTCAAATCATTCTCCACTTTTATACTGTCTGGAGAAACGTGAGGAACGTTATCTCGTATTTCCTCTCTTGAGTCTTCTTTTGCTCGTTCTTTTACTGCTGCCATTGATATCATCTGCTTGGCCATTATTTCCTTTGATTCTTCTACAGATGTATGTTGATTAACGGGTATCATATAAGGTTTCTTTGAATACATTCCTACAATTCCACTATCGAATTGTTGACCTTTATACATGTAACTCCGTGGATTGAATTGTACCTCTACCATGTTTTTGTAAAATGTTTTCCATATTCGCGGATCAGAAACGTATGCTGATCCAGACATTCTCCCCCTTTTTATAAACTTTTCCACGTTAGTAGCAGTGTCACAGATGTTCTCCTCGCAGAAATTGGGCTTCTTGTCCAGTTGCATCCTTTATATATATATATATATATATATATATATATATATATATGTACATCGTGTAGTCGGTGGTCTCTTCCCGCGTATCTTGGTTCTCTCCTCCACCTACAAAAATTGGACGCTACCAGATAACTGAAAAATTGTTGAGTGTGGCGTAAAACAAGAAACAAACAAAAACACGTCGTGTACTTGACCAAGTCTTGTGGGAACTTTATACGGATATGTAAATATTTCATTTGGTGTTGATCTTTTTAGATATACACGTCTTAATAATGTTAGATCTTTATCCCCAACATTCGTGTCCTCACATAAGATTCGTGTAGATATAAATATGCTTTCTTGCTTTACTGGAGAGCAAACACACCTCTAGCAATGATGCTGACCAGTACCCCGTTAACGTTAGAGGTCTTGGAAGATAAGCATAAAAATCATAAGGCGTATTGTTACTATACAGATCAATGCTATCTGTAGACTTTTAAAAGAACATCTTAATATCCATTGTCTTTGGTGTATATTTACATGTACATGTTAATCAATTCTGATTTTTTAATCCATGAATTATATTTTGAAGGCCACTGGTACAACGAAACTAATGCTTCTCTCTGACCCTTCCTTGTCCGCTCTTCAAAATTGAATTAATGTTTTTTTCTTTTCTTCTCCTTCGAAAGCCTTTCCTGTTTTGTGTGGTTGTCTCTCGTTGTTCTCTCTACATAAGCATTGTATTTTTGCATCTTCCTGTGTTTCCTTAGTCACATTTACCGGAGCCATGTTTCCAAGTGGTCTGGATGGCGTGGCGTTCATGCTTTGAATGATATTTGCTAATTCATCCACAAATTTGTACAACTGTCTCTGCAAAAACATTATATGTAAAATGTTCTCCAACTTTGGAATGCTCCGTTCAGCAAGACTATTTTTTGTCCCAATTTTCGTGCTAAATGAATGTATTGAATTTGAAATATTCTTTACATATTATAAATGTCCATCCCATATGGAATCGAATGAATCCGTGATTATATGACGTCATATAAATTACCCCTGTACCACTTTTTGAAGTGAGTAGGGATCAATGTCGGATAAAAACTCTCTGATTCTATGCAAGCTAATTATATGCTTGCCTTCATGTTTCACAACTTGATATAACTTGTATGGACCACTAAATGATGCGGGGTGTTTTGTATTCATCCATATATTGTTTTTAGATAACGCTCTTCCTCTTTAGACAGCATCTTGATAACTGATAAGATACGATATATATCATATTATATAAAAGCTTTGTTTATGTGAAACATACTAAATAAAAGTCTGATATTTCATTTCTTTTATTATACATTTTAATTGCTTCTTTTTAGTACATTATCTTAATTAGTATATTGATGTACATAGAATTGTTACACAGTCTCTCATACACTATTCATTTACTGAAAAAATAATACATTTCCTTTTACTTAGTTTACTGTCAATAATTTATCCATCCGTTGGGGTAACAGCTTTTGCATTCTAGCATTGCCATTTGATTGTTATGGTCAAGATAACAGTATCTCACATTGTCTAACTCGTTTTTCAACTTCTTCAGTTCGAGAATTGTCTTTTTTAATTCTTCCCACATAATTACTGGTGGCTGTGGCCGAGTGGTTAGAGCATCGCGCTCAAAATCACAAGGCCTCTCACCTCTAATCGGCGCGGGTTTGAATCTCGCTCGCGCCGATATATGTGAGAAGGTTTGCCAGTTTACTTTCGGAAGGTCGGTGGTCTCTCCCCGGGTACATTGTATCAGGGTTCTCTCCTCAACCAATAAAAATTAGATCCACCAGATAACTGAAAAATTGTTGAGTGTGGCGGAAAACAATCAAACAATCAATCAATCACTTCTTGGTAGGCAAGGCATTTATTGCATTTTCTGGTAGCCACCATTTTTTTATGTCTACCCACGTGTAACCTTGTTCTAAGGTTACATAGATGTTTTGGCCCAGATGTTTTTTGTAAAAGACTTTTCCATCCTCGTTTCTTTGTCTCTTCTAAAGTCTGGTCTATATCGTCTATAGGATCCTCAATTAACATTTTAAATTTGTCGAGAGGCAGCTCAATTCCTTTCTTTGATGGATACAATTACCCTGTAAGACTTGTGTTAAAATACCGTATATGTCTGTACACATCCTCTTCAGATTGAAATCTCTAGGTCGACACGTGACAATTATCTCAAATATCCAGTTCTACAATATTTGTCTTTTCATTATACGGTTTTAGTCTCTTAATATTCTCTCCCTTGTCTTCTTGTTCAAAAGATCTTTTCTATTGCATCGATGAATCACTGTGTAGAATCTCCACATGATTTTTTTCCCCCTTTCTTTTTGTTACTATATTTGACTTGCACCATTTGTACTCAACAAAACATAAACGCATCTAAGAAATTTGATGTTACCATATTGATTTATTAACATCGATACAATTGATGATGTGAATTTTACTTGGAAATCAGAGTCTCCACATTTGATGAGAACAGTTCTCCTGTCGATGTCTGTATTAGATGACATCAGAATCATCGGAATCATCGGATGAAGTCACAAGGGGTCCACTTTTAATTCAAGTTTGGGATAGAATTCTTAGTATAGGATATGATCACCTTTAGCTTCGATTGCCGCACAGACAGGGCTGGTCATAGACGTTATCAGTATGTTTATAGAAGGAGTGGGGATACGTCTCCATTCCTCTTCCAACGCCTGATGCAGCTGTTGCAGGGTGGCGGGTTCCGGTACGCGACGTCGAATACGTCTGTCCAATTGATCCCACAAATGTTCAATCGGAGACAAATCTGGGCTGAATGCCGGCCACGGAAGAATTTCCACATCTTTTTCATCAATGAAAAGAATGTTGGCCCTTGCTACATGACATCGGGCATTGTTCCGTTGGAACGTTGCACCAGAGGAATGACGTGAGGATCGAGGACCATTCCTCTGAAGCGTTGGGCATTCAAATTCCCTTCAATAAAGACGAGAGGGGCCCTCTTTCCCTACGCGATACCTGCCCACACCATGAGACCGCCACCACCGAAACAGTCACGCTCCACGACGCACGAGTCTCGATAACGTTCACCTCTACGTCTGTAAACCCACTGACGACAATCTGAGTGGTATAACAGGAAGCGGAACTCATTCGTGAAGAGGACTCCGTTCCAACGTTCACGTGTCCACAATTGAGGGCGGTGAGCGTTCAACCAAATCATCCTGTTTTTATATTGTCTGGCTGGCAGTGTTGGACCGACTTAAGGTTTTCTAGCTCGGATCCCAGCGGCACGGAGGCAGTTTCGGACAGCTTGGGCGCTGATCCTTGTGTTGTGCACCCCTGGGGTGTTCTCGGCCGTAACAACCGGAGACAGGAACCGGTTAAGTAGGTGTGCAAGCCTGATGTGATGCTCTTGTCGGGTCGACGTCACCTTTGGAGACGTCCACTCCGTGGAGGGTCTTGAGTTTGGCCGGTGGTCAGGAGTCGTTGATGTAGTCTCGAAATTGTCGACGGATGCACCTGGAAATTACGAGCAACATCTCTTTACGAATCACCACGCAATAGCATGGTGACAGCTTCATCACGTTGTGTTTGACGTAGTACAGGCATGAAGTTTTACACTCAAGAGTATCAAAAAGCCCCGTGGGGATCCGGGTTTATAGATCCTCAGTAACCCTTGCTTGTCGTAATAGGCGACTAAATGGGGCGGTCCTTCAGATGAGACCGCAAAAACCGAGGTCCCGTGTCATAGCAGGTGTGGCACGTTAAAGATCCCTCCCTGCTAAAAGGCCATGAGCGCCGAGCATAGGTCTAAATTTACAGCCCTTCACCGGCAATAGTGACGTCTCCATATGAGTGAAAGATTCTCGCGCGGGACATTAAACAATATATAATTATTCAATCAATCAATCAAAAGCAAAAATTAACGCGGACTTCGCTTACAAAAGATTAGCTTAGAATGCCAAGAAAATTTCTTGTTTGATTTTATACCATGTATGAACAGCACACGAGCTGATACGAATTCTTCAGTTTGGTCATTCGTGCATGACGGGGTGGCGTTATTACCTCGAATGGTGATTGAGTAATTTTCTGATCAACACAGAGCCACACCATCTTTGTATGACAAGTACACATGGTGTGACATTCTGTAATAGGGTTATATGTTTCTTTTTTGATCGAGTACATATACACTTCATGTTATATAAATCACACCTCTTTTTACCCCTCCCCTCTTTCCATTTTTTCTGATTTCCAATCTTACGGAGCAAAAATGCTCCTCCCCATTTTACCATTTCCATTTTATAGCAGTAGTAAGACGTCCGCGTACACTGCTATGGAAACTTTGTAAACAAATCCAGACTTCTTTTTCTTCATGACCACATTGCACTTAAAGACAATTCTTACAGTTTTAAATTGTCAAGTACTACTTTAATGCCCAGTATGAATACAACTAAAATTTAGGTATGGATTGCAATCCTTTAGGTATAGTGCTCCCAAGATCTAGAACTCTTTACCAAATGAAACTAGGCACCTTACAACCTTATGTCAGTTTAAAAGTTTCATCAATACAGGGTCTGGCCCCACATGTAATTGCAAATCATGCAGATCTTGGGTCCAGTGTACGTAGCTTTATATGTTGCTTCTGCTCTTTATATTTTTTATCGATGCAGCTTTTTTATGTGGTGTTTGGCATGGCTTAGTAGAATCTGTTTTTTGTTTACTTTATCGTCTCAGTGCTTTCTGCTTTACAGTGATAAAAATTAAGATGAACTTTCAATTATATTCGAATTATGTTTGCTTTTTGCAAAAAAAAAAAAAATAAAAATTATGTTGCGTATTTGCTTGAAATTTGCTGATGCTCTTTATAAGACATCCACTTTTGCTTGTATTGTGTTTTCCCTCTAAATCTTATGTCTTCTTATCTGTATATTCTTGCATGAAATTTTTTTTTTCATTTGGTATAACCTGATATGTCTGTGGTATATATATATATATATATATATATATATATATATATATATATATATATATATATACACGTGAATATGCGTGCTATGTGTGATAATATGATCTAAAGTTGATTTTTTCCAAAAGTAGTCTAGTGAGTAATAAAGACATTTGTACAACAGTAAAATTAATATGTCTTATATTTCAATAGAAAACAGGCCAAAATAGCACCTTGTTAAGCATCTTTGGAGCCATTTCCAAGGTGTTCCTGTTACCGTGGCAACGGTACCTCAACAGAAAATTTTAGTAATAAATTCTAAGAGAGGGCATCAAATAATCACTATATTTCAAATTTCAGCAAAATCGGTGAGGTGACCTTTCCGTCACTATTTTGAAAATTTTTATGCTTACAGAGAATGACTCTTAAATTGTCTTTCACATATGTGATAGTCGGTTAAAAAGCTCTACGTAGCTGGTGTTGATTTGTTGAACGTATTACAGAACATACTTTAAATAAAATTTTCTTTGTGTAACACATCTTATTCCAAAACAAAATATGACTGCGGTTAAGGATAAAGTGCTATTATCCCGTAGCATCTACAGAAGAGTGTCATTATTATTTTGTAAGTTTTACTTTTACTGAATTCTGTCATTGATTGAATTAGAAATTAACAACATGACAGAATAGTGTGGCTCTTCATTATATGCCACAAGATATAGCTATGATTTTATTTCGTTGAAAATTAAAATTTGTCACCAAAACAAAGTATGACTTTCTAAACATCTATCAACAAGTGAACTTATAGATAAGACTATGAATTTATATTTATAGGGGGAGTGTATTTATATGACGTTAAAAACCTTTGATTGAACAGGTACATATTATTTTAGAAATGAATTAACAATTTGTCCCTTTTTATTTCTGAGAAATAAAATGTCTTGCTCCATTTAACGTAAAATTGAGACCGATAAAATCTCCGAAATCATTGATGTCCTCCTCTCCTCATCAACTATATCGACCATTGATAGGGTAACATAAACACAGTGTGCGTTCGAGTATATAATGTATTCTACAGATTTAGTCAGCCTCATTCCTAGCGCAGGAATACATCCAGATATAACTTCCCGTTACCTGCGTGACCTCGTGTGACCTCTCTTCAGGTGCTACTATCCTATCTGGAGATATGGTGAGAGGTGAAATTTTAATCCTCCTCGGAGTTTGTGTGACCATCGTGGAAGGATTCAACCGGTCAGCGTGTCCAAAGCCATTAAATAAGGCGCCTGGCACCACCGGGTAAGTGGCGGAAATCTCTCTCTCTCTCTCTCTCTCTCTCTCTCTCTCTCTCTCTTAGATAAGATAAACTGTAAGCAATTTTAAATTGCAGGATACGTTTATTCCACGTCACGAACACATATAAATTCAACTAATAATCAAGATCTGAATAGACTGTTTACCAGCAGAAAAAAAACCCCGAACAAACTTAAAAAGAGTTGAGAACTCGTTAGAAGCTTCTACATGAGTATATTCATGTTTATCCGTCTTCTCCATCAATTAGTTTACCGTACAATGAGCTGTGACATGTAGAGTGTGAATTTATAGAGAAAAAAAATGTTTTTATAGTACACATTTCTTTCGAATTTTTTTTTATTTTTGCAAAAAGAAGTGGCATTATTCTTTGTGCCCTTAAACAGACGCTTGTTATGACTAAAAAATGATTAAATCAACAAGTATCAAACTTGTACTCCCGTCATATAATGTAAATACAGAAAAACTCTAAATAGACCTTTGAGCCCGCCAGTATTCTTCGAATTTGGTGTCTATAATCTAACATAATCTAACCTAGCACTTGTTTTTTTTTTCTGTCATTAAATATTGTTTGAGTGTGCAATCTTTCGAGCTCAACTTATGTCTTTAAACAATCCACGGCGTTGATATAACAGGATAGAAAAATTTAAGTAGGTCAGTTTAGATTACATTAAAAGTTTTAGCTTTGCATGCAGGCATTTAGCAATAGGACATTAGAAATTTAAACTGATTCAAATTCTGATAATCTTTCACAAGTATTTATACCGATGCCTGTGTGAAACATATTGGTGTCGATAACCTAGTGTAGGGGTGTTTCTATAATGGCAGAAAATGAACCATTACCCGCAATTTTTCTCTGAAATACAGATAAAAGTTCCAAATATCATCAACATTTTGATTTAGAAATAATAGAGCACAGTGTAGTCAGATATGTTCCTTGACGTTATCATTTCACTGTACATTACACTAAACAGGGTCAGGTCACGCCTGCGCTAAAATGAAATTAAAAAAATTAAGAAGCAACTTTTTTAAAACAAGACGACATTCTTAAGTTTTTATAGTTCTATCTCAAAACGTATAGGAACCGGAAAATAGGCAATGTCTTACATGATTCTTTAAGATTGTTAAAAGGTAAAATAAATCGATTTGATATTTTTCTGGCAGAGTAAACCCCGTTCTAGAGCGGTATGAGTCGGCCCTACTTATGATTCTTGGGTTTGGTGGATTTTCTATCCTGCTAGCAGTGCTCCATAATGCAGTCCGGAAATACATATTCCATGACGAACATAACCTGGATACAACATTTGACGCTGGAGGTAACGTCAGTTTGAGTTTGACGGCAGTGACGGTCGCCTCCCAGTTGTTCTGGCCCGGGGACATCTTACATAGTGCTACCCTTACAACAAAGGTATTGAAGTCTTTTATTATGGAACCTTCTTGATCATCCCTTTGCACAATAGAAATTACATTACATAGAAAATGTTAAATATATAGGATGCTTTGAATCCTTGAAATTGAAAATCTCTTGTTTTCCGCTTACCACAAATGCACCTACAGTTGGTGACGTCTCAATATGAGTAAACAATTCTCAAAGGGACGAAAAAACAACAAAGTAAACTAACAAAACAAACTGTAAATGTTTGAGCAGAAATTTTCAAGAACTGGAGAACAATTTTTGTATCTCTCGTAAGTTAATTTATGAACAATGCCCGAGAGACTATATTTGTTCAGTGTATATGTATGCCACATCGTTTTTGTTAGCCCCAAAGATGAACAAAGTTATGAAGGTTCCATATTAAGTCTCGTACATGCATTGCTTTCGGTTCAAATTTTCGGACAATCCAACCATTGCCTTCGAAGTAAACTCTCCAGAAACATGACATACAGGCCATGTTCTGGGGAGGTGTTTGAGTTGTGATGACTATCAATGTCCCTATGAGAATATGCAACTTCAATCGTGGATAGATAGGTGCCTTTAGGAGGGAAGGGGTGCAGTTCTTTAGATGCCTATACACGATTTTCAAAACAGTTGCATTGTTTGTACTAATCTAGTTTGGTCCCTATGATATTAGTGCGTTTGAATTGCACCTGGTTTTGACTACGAATTACTCTGTTTACTAATCAAGATATACGGCTCACGGCGTGCATGACCGATCGACAGGGGATGTTTACTCCTCCTAAGCATGCAATCCTACCTTTGATATGCCCAGGGGTCATTGTTGGGCCATCTCTTAATTTTGTATTTCTAGTAGGAGTTATGCGAATGATCACTTTTAGTTATCTTCACCCTTTTTCTTGGACCCAATAAGAAGTAAAACAGGGGTATTTACTTCAACACGACATCTAGATTGAGGCCTTGACCCAATTGCTCACTATTAACTAAAACTGTCAGTTGTAGATTTGAATTGAGTTGGATCTTACGGTTAGGTGGGGTGTAACCCATCTGATGGGTTGTCGTATCTGATTAGATGCACATTTGCAGTCCTTTCAATAATAGTTATTTCAGATCCTGTTCCAACCTGTAGCCCTTGTTTAATTTAGATTTATTGTTGCATTTACATTTAATTCATCAATTTTAGCTGCCTATTGAACAGTTCTTGCCCCTAGATTTCCTGCACTGCGATGATTTTTTTTCCCACAAAGGCCGGCTGCACTTGTACCAAATCGTGTCGATAATGTTAAACATTTGTAGCGAAATATATCTTTCATCATCAGTATGTCAGCTAAGAAGAACACGCGATCTTATCTGGATGATTACCTGCTTAGACAGTCTCCTATTTTCATCAATCAACTCAAACAAAACAGAAGTACCAAATTTACAGATATCCATATATAAGCTTGAATAAAGTGACCATTTCCTAGTCCATATAATGTGATGATTTCCTAGTCCATAAAGCTATTTAGCTTTCTTTTTTCAACACACACACACACACACACACACACACACACACACACAGAGAGAGAGAGAGAGAGAGAGAGAGAGAGAGAGAGAGAGAGAGAGAGAGAGAGAGAGAGAGAGAGAGAATAAAAAAAATAAAACCGGATAAATTGATCCGGAGACTTTTATATATGACGGTACATACACTGTATCCGCTGAATGTGGTTTTTGGTTTTGTTTTTTGTTTTTGTTTATGTGTATGTGTTTTATTTTAATGGGAATGAAGAAAGTTCCCAATTATAAAACCGCCTCGAAATTGAGTCATACTTTCACAAAATAATACAAATGATAAAGTGCCAACATTCCACATTATATTTCTGATAAAATTCCAGCCCCCGGCGTTAGACGTGAAAGTCACAGGGCTTTCGGACATGACCTCTAAATGGAGGTCCCGTAACACGGCCCTGATCATGGGCGCCATGCATATGCGGCATTTCACCCACAGGTGGTGATGTCCCTACATAAGTGAAAAATTTTCGAATTGGACGTAAAACAACAAACAAACAAACCAAATGTACTGTGTTTACTGTACGCTAAACCGTGGTATGCATATATTGTATTTATATGGGTTGACGTCTATCATCTGATTTATAGTAAAGGAGATTGATTTCATATTATTGTTTTGTCAGGAGGTGTCAGATGATATTTTCATTGGTACTCTCTCTATAAAGGATAAGGATGTCGAGAATAGAAAATTAAGGACACTCGACCACACGTTTAACGTAAAACGCTGCCTTAAGAAGACGTAAAGCTGCTCATTTCTTCTCGTCTTGCCGACATCAAGTGCGTCGTTATTGAAATGCGAGGCAGGGAATTTGTCTAATAGGCACATGTTTTGTTCCAATATGTATATTTGTTTTAGAATTCACTGCAGGTTGACCACCCGTTATAATGAGATTAAGCCCCTGTTTCGATGCGCTCTCGGTTTGTTTCGTCAAGATAAGGTCCTTGCAATGGCGAGCAATCAGGACCCTGCACTTATGTTGGATTTTCATTATATCCTGGCTTTCAATAGAAAATCAAATATAGTGATGGTTATTTGGGAAAATTAGGGAATTATGCCACAAAATATCAATACATCTTCACCAGGCGATAAAAAGATTCGACAATTATTTTGCTAGAATGTATGGAGGCAATTTGGACTGATGAATTTGTAAGGTAAAACATTTATTCTTAACAAAGATACGATTTGACTTATGAAACAAGTTACATAGACTGTATGATTAATTCGCAATATTTAAACACAAGTGTCCGTTGTATATCCGGGGAGGATATTTTTGCAGCCAATATTATTTTAATCCAAAATATGTAGCAAATCCTCTTAGTTATCGAAAAGTTACCGGTAATGTATGATTTCACAATAAAATGTATGTCTTATTTTCAATGTCCAATTTCTAAATACACGGATGATGCATAACTTAACAAAATTTCAATTCCCTCCCCATAAAATGTCTAAAGACTCACCGCGTAGACATTTAATTATTGCCTGATGACGTCTATGTCTGTCCGACGGGTTAGCATCAGATTTACAACGAAGTAACACGAACAAACCCGACTCTATTTCATTGATTATCTATTTCACACATAATCCAATTACAGTCATTAAACATTTAAATGAACTGATATTTTTTGGAGGATGACAGTGTCGAGCAAGCACAGGATCGATTTGTTATAGACCAGTCCTTTTGAGTGATTGGGTGCACCGTGCCCTGTCACCTGAAGTCTCGTTAGTAACACAGACAGTACCATACATAATTGATGGGTTCTTCCTTAAAAAGAGGGACATGAAATAAATTTATCGAACCGTTAATTGTATTCTTTAAATCCATATTAATTAAAACTTCAACAAATGAGTGTATTTGTGAATTCTAAGACATTCTATTGCCCTTGGTTCATCTGTCATATGCAATACCATACACTAATATGTCGTGTTACACTAACTTAAATCAGTTTTGTCAATAACTAGACTAATATCCAAAAGGATACCTGGGAATAAAAAAATAAGTCCGGATCTACGATGACGTAGTATTGATAACTGTGTCTGAAAGTTCTTTATTCAAGGTGCACTGTATAATTATTCTATTTAGCTTAAACTATCACCATTTTTTTTTTCATTTCACCAATTTTTTTTTTTTCATTTCTATTTGCTTCCTAAACATTCAGCCACACTAGGGTCTTTTGCGTGAATTTTCATTAAAACAGTTCTGTATTACAACTAATAGTTGGTAGTGGTTAAGATTTCCTACATACCAGTCACATTGCAAGACCTGTAGGAGACATATTGACACTAGATTACGTATGACTACTCAGTGGTTAAATTCTCTCTCAGAATGTTGTGATTGATCATGTGTTCAATAGTGCCTAACTAAAGACCCCGTCTTGACTATAAAGATAACGACACGTCTACAGCACAGAAATACCCGGAAAATGAAACAAGAAAACTGATTGACGCAAGCGTCAAATTCGGCCGTAACTTCTTAGTATCCATCAAAGACTACTATACAAGCATCAGAGGTCTCCATTAAATGTACTTTATAAGACAAACCATGTGTTTACATATTGAAGCATAATTTCTGTGTGCAAATCCTTCACTGTTCTGCTTTCTAGCAGAATATCCACTTCCCATTAAGCGGCTTCCATTACCATAAAAATATAAATACATGTTTGTAAACTATATTTAATATTTAAAAATATTTTTTTAAAAGTCATTATGCATTACGACAAATCTTTGGGGGGGGAGCATTCTGAGTGTATTGCTGGAAACACAAAGGCTCCCCACCGGTAGGATAATTCAGTCAAAAGTAGGTCAGGCATAACGAAACTCAAAATGTATCTGTAACTAGCCATAACAAAACCACATATCAAATTTCAATTGAATGTCTTCATCCAATGGGGAGAAAAGTCCGGAAAACTGATTCTTGCATTTCATCATGGGGCATAATTCAGCCAAAAGTACATCAAGTATAAAGAAACTCAATCTTGATCTGTAACTATCCAAGAAAAAGTCATATATAAAATTTAAGATGAATATCTACATCCAATGCGGAGAAAAGTCCGGAAAACCTTAAGCATTCATCAAGGGGCATAATTCAGTCAAAAGTAGGTCAACCGTAATGAAAGTCAAATTTGTTCTGTAACTATTCAAAACAAAGTCATGTTTAAAACTTCAGTTGAATATCTTCATACAAAGCGGAGAAAAGTCCGGAAAGCTGATTCGGAATGACAGACAGACGGACAGACCTAGGGTAAACTATTAGTTTCCTTCGGCAAAGACGGTGGGGGACTAAAAAAACCCATTAACAAATGTGCTCTGTATAAGTAATGTACATGAAATTGAAAGGGTTGTCAAAGGCAGAGTAGCGATATAAATGTTTGATTAAACATTGTTATGATTCTAGTATTGCACAGTAGTTATAATGCCGAATGTGCAAGGTTTTAATTCTCTCTCTCTCTCTCTCTCTCTCTCTCTCTCTCTCTCTCTCTATATATATATATATATATATATATATATATATATATATAATAATAATAATAATAAGAAGAAGAAGAAGAAGATTAAATTGGATTAATTGCTCGTATAAAAAAGGTCCTACTTAAACAAAGATTTAAAATAGTATTCTTCTTTCATTGCAATCGGGATCGGTATATACAATGACAAAAAAGGAGGGCGCGATCACGACTTCTATAAATAGAATGCAGTAAACTAAATTATTCTCGATAAAGGTCGCATTTATAAAAATCGTGATTATTAAATATTTGTTTCTAGTGTAATTATGAAATAGAAAATGATAACTTTGGATCAAATATTTTGCATGATCAATAAATATAGGCCCGCAGTGAATCATGTTACCTTTTCTAAAACCATATATAATCGCCCGTCTCCTGACAGCCAATAATGAAAAGGAAGAGTTAGAGAGACAGAAGACATAATGTATCCGGTATCAAAGCGGAGTGTGCCGCCATAGCCCGGTCAACAGCCTAGCAAGCACCACTCAGTAGAGTAAACGCCTCAACGATCCAGAATTACCACTCAACCTTAGTAACAACCAAAAATCACCATTCAACCTAAGTAACACACTCAGCCTAAGTAACACACTCGGTCTAAGTAACACACTCGGCCTAAGTAACACGATCAGCCTAAGTAACACGATCAGCCTAAGTAACACGATCAGCCTAAGTAACATACTCAGCCTAAGTAACACACTCGGCCTAAGTAACACAATCAGCCTAAGTAACACACTCAGCCTAAGTAACACATTCAGCCTAAGTAACACACTCGGCCTAAGTAACATACTCAGTCTAAGTAACACACTCCGCCTAAGTAACACACTCAGCCTACGTAACACGTTCAGCCTAAGTAACACACTCAGCCTACGTAACACGTTCAGCCTAAGTAACACACTCGGCCTTAGTAACACGATCGGCCTAAGTAACACACTCAGCCTAAGTAACACGCTCAGCCTTAGTAACACGATCAGCCTAAGTAACACACTCAGCCTAAGTAACACACTCCGCCTAAGTAACACACTCGGTCTAAGTAACACACTCGGCCTAAGTAACACGATCAGCCTAAGTAACACACTCAGCCTAAGTAACACACTCGGCCTAAGTAACACACTCGGCCTAAGTAACACACTCAGCCTAAGTAACACATTCAGCCTAAGTATCATACTCAGCCTAAGTAACACACTCGGCCTAAGTAACACGATCAGCCTAAGTAACACACTCAGCCTAAGTAACACAATCAGCCTAAGTAACACACTCGGCCTAAGTAACACACTCAGCCTAAGTAACACATTCAGCCTAAGTAACACACTCGGCCTAAGTAACACAATCAGCCTAAGTAACACACTCGGCCTAAGTAACATACTCAGTCTAAGTAACACGATCAGCCTAAGTAACACACTCAGCCTAAGTAACACACTCGGCCTAAGTAACACGATCAGCCTAAGTAACACACTCAGCCTAAGTAACACAATCAGCCTAAGTAACACACTCGGCCTAAGTAACACACTCAGCCTAAGTAACACATTCAGCCTAAGTATCATACTCAGCCTAAGTAACACACTCGGCCTAAGTAACACAATCAGCCTAAGTAACACACTCGGCCTAAGTAACATACTCAGTCTAAGTAACACGATCAGCCTAAGTAACACACTCAGCCTAAGTAACACACTCAGTCTAAGTAACACACTCGGCCTAAGTAACACGATCAGCCTAAGTAACACACTCGGCCTAAGTAACACGATCAGCCTAAGTAACACACTCGGCCTAAGTAACACACTCAGCCTAAGTAACACATTCAGCCTAAGTATCATACTCAGCCTAAGTAACACACTCGGCCTAAGTAACACACTCGGCCTAAGTAACATACTCAGTCTAAGTAACACACTCCGCCTAAGTAACACACTCAGCCTACGTAACACGTTCAGCCTAAGTAACACACTCAGCCTACGTAACACGTTCAGCCTAAGTAACACACTCGGCCTTAGTAACACAATCAGCCTAAGTAACACACTCCGCCTAAGCAACATACTCAGTCTAAGTAACACGATCAGCCTAAGTAACACACTCAGCCTAAGTAACACACTCAGCCTAAGTAACACACTCGGTCTAAGTAACACACTCGGCCTAAGTAACACGATCAGCCTAAGTAACACACTCAGCCTAAGTAACACAATCAGCCTAAGTAACACACTCGGCCTAAGTAACACACTCAGCCTAAGTAACACATT
This sequence comes from Ostrea denselamellosa, assembly GCA_024699665.1. NCBI lineage: Eukaryota > Metazoa > Mollusca > Bivalvia > Ostreida > Ostreidae > Ostrea > Ostrea denselamellosa. The sequence goes on along the minus strand of JAMZEH010000023.1, from coordinate 8,028,142 downwards.
CAGCCTAAGTATCATACTCAGCCTAAGTAACACACTCGGCCTAAGTAACACGATCAGCCTAAGTAACACACTCAGCCTAAGTAACACAATCAGCCTAAGTAACACACTCGGCCTAAGTAACACACTCAGCCTAAGTAACACATTCAGCCTAAGTATCATACTCAGCCTAAGTAACACACTCGGCCTAAGTAACACGATCAGCCTAAGTAACACACTCAGCCTAAGTAACACAATCAGCCTAAGTAACACACTCGGCCTAAGTAACACACTCAGCCTAAGTAACACATTCAGCCTAAGTATCATACTCAGCCTAAGTAACACACTCGGCCTAAGTAACACAATCAGCCTAAGTAACACACTCGGCCTAAGTAACACACTCAGCCTAAGTAACACAATCAGCCTAAGTAACACACTCAGCCTAAGTAACACACTCGGCCTAAGTAACACAATCAGCCTAAGTAACACACTCGGTCTAAGTAACACACTCGGCCTAAGTAACACATTCAGTCTAAGTATCATACTCAGCCTAAGTAACACACTCGGTCTAAGTAACACACTCGGCCTAAGTAACACACTCGGCCTAAGTAACACATTCAGTCTAAGTATCATACTCGGCCTAAGTAACACGATCGGCCTAAGTAACACACTCGGCCTAAGTAACACGATCAACCTAAGTAACACACTCGGCCTAAGTAACACACTCGGTCTAAGTAACACACTCAGCCTAAGTAACAACCAAAAATCACCACTCAGCCCGGCTAATAGCCAAGAAGCACTGCCCACAAAGTCCCCCCAACAACCATGACTTCAGCAACATTTAACCCCACCAAAAGTCAGGTACTACTCGGACCTGTCAGTAGTCAAGGATCACCAATCCGTCGACAGCTAGGAAGTGACAGCCCGGGTAGTAGCCCAGAAAATGTCACGCGTGACCTACATACTGTATATATTCTGGAGATTCCTTATTTTACGCGAGTACTTGATATGGCGAAATGAATCGTATTCGCGTGTAGTCTTTTAATCGAGAGTTCTTACACGTATTTTAACAACAGAAAAATAAAAGCGAGTAAAGGTATTTTGCCAGTGACACCTCTCGTCAAATTACTCGATAATAAATTCCTCGCGTATATTTTGGAATATATATATAGTCATTTTGGCACAATAGTAATGTTATATAATTAGCTAATTAGCTCTTTCGTGGATGACAAGCATTCGCCAAATGTAGATGAGCCAAAATTTCCATTGATATGAATCATAATGGCATAAAAAAAATAAAAAGATAAAGGGCCATTACTTCAAATGCTTTTCTGAGAAAAATTATCCGTCGAATAAATTATCCATTACAAGTAAACATATGACCACAGTATAGGGGTGGGATCATTATAGATGGAAGTCACAAATCTGTAACAACCCTCCCCCCTTTAAAAATCGTCTTCCTATAAAGTTGTGGTTACGTGCATGGTCTATTTCTCCGCGTGATCTTACGACTTCAATAGGATCGCTCGTTAGACTGCAGTCTGACTCAACGAGGTAAACGTGCGAGCACCGGGAAATCCGCATGGATGTCGCATGGACATGTGAAAACTCCACGATCAACCTTGTACTGCCCATGCTGTCTCAGTGAGGGAATTCAGAAAAGTTCTTGCTTTATTCTGCCTCTTCTTAGGTAGATTAATTTTTAACGTCCTTTCGAGAATTTTTCACTCATATTGAGACATCACTAGCTGTAGTTGAAGTGCCAAAATTTGGACCGATGTTTAGTACTCAGGGCCGTGGTAGTGGAGGCTCTTTAACAAACCAACACCTGCCGCGACAAGGAACTTCCATTTTAAAGGGACATGGCTTGAGAAATTCAAATTTTATTTTTCCATTTTCAATGTTTACAATGCTTTACCATGTTATTTCTAATGGTCAGCAAAACTTTGAATGTCAGTTGTTGAGTTACACGAGAGATACAACACACAATTCCTTGTTATGTCAACAAGGCTCGTGTCATAATTTTGTTACATAGCTTAAATATATTAGTAAATATTCCGTTTAAAGCATTGTTGTCAATTTACAAGTTAATTCTTAACACAATTAAACAGTTTCTTGTGTTTGGCACATCTCATTTTGTTTTTAAATATGATATTTTCTATTCAGCAATCTATATGTAAACAAAAACAGGACTCGAGCCTTGTGTACAAGAATTCAGAGTGCTGTAATTCACTTGTAACTCAACAACTGATATTAAAATTTTGGTTTTGGTTGACCATTTCTAGAAATACCTAAGTTAAGCATTGTAAACATTAAAAATGGAAAAATAAAATTTGAAAATTTTCAGCTCAAATCGAATCATGCCCCTTTAAGGTCATACCGAAAAACCCGTGACTCTCGCTTCTAAATGACGTGCGTTTGGCGAAGGAGATATCACTACCCATGCTTTACGTCGTAGGTTAGAATCGGCCATGGCACGTCGGGGTTCGAACTCATGACACCCGGTCAGGAAGCGAACGCTCTACCACTGAGCTACCACAACCGTTCTTTCTTTGGTTGAATCCACAATGTTAATGCGCGACGTCTGACCAACTACCCTAGTATACACACAACCACTACATAAACAGACCGTAAACAATCATGACTGCCCTTAGTCAGTATGACTGCCCTGACGCACGAGGTCGGTATGCTACAAGAACTAGCATGGGTCCAGACACATTTGCAGGATAATAATGGACCCATTCGGGTTCCATTCAGCCTGATAACGGCTGTATAATCCTCCAGCGTATTATTATTCCATCAAGCCATTTGTACGAGAGTTATGGTGCAACCTGTATCTTTCGTATTCATGGTGATGTAACGGTTATTTTCCTTAGAGAAGCGGACGTGCATAGCTTGCAACCATGTAGACTATGCCTGTCCACTTCTCATGAGAGAATAACTTAATGCGCCGATCAAAATCTGTAACTGAATAGTGTCCTGCGAGTGCGCTGTAGTTTGTATGCCTCATCATTGGTAGCTTTTACTTTAGAGCTTCCCAATGTATCGCACAGATCTTTCACTGATCATAAGCTCGTATAAACGTCTTACTCTGGACCAAAAATTATAAGCACCTCACGGGCCCCATTACGTACCCCCGCCGCAATCGCACGGACTATGAAATTACCGGTATCAAACAGGGATCGGTGGATATTTAATATGGGCACAACACTCCATGCGGGCAGAATATCAAAAGATTTACAAGGCTGTGGCGACTTTTCTGCAGGTACTTCAGCATTCATAATCTCTTGCCACAAGGTCTGTACACAGCGTTGGGCATAAGTCTTGCAACAAATCTGCTCTTCTATGGCAGAATACTCGGTCAATCATATCTAACTCAGTAGAAATTTAATGAAATTAACCCTCTAAACGATCCTTTTGAAATGCGGTAAAATGACGAGGCATTTTATTGGCGTTGATACATCATCACACCTGTTTGCTCGACGTCACGCATGCTTTCTCCGCCACTGTGTGCCCTGGCTGAAACGTCAACTCTATTCAAATCCACACTCGAAACACTACCCGCCAACTCGTATTACCATATGCGTATTGTTTCATCACTAGTGATCAGCGATTGTATAGGTTTTTATTGATCCCCGGTATGATTGGGCTAAGATGACATAGGTCTAAAGTGGTACTTCACCTACAGCTAGTCACGTCTCAGTATATTTGTGAAAAATTCTCAACGGGACGTAAAAGATTCAATCAACAATGAACTTAAGCAAATAATCCCACAAAACGGGTCCATTTTGTATTGCATGTCATCACAAAGATATCTGGTTGTTTCAAATATCGTAAGTTACTTTTGTTCATCATCTTTCAAATTTTTTTTCCTCTTTGAGTTTGCTTAAATTACTTCATCTTCTGGTAAAAATCAATCGATACCTATATGGTATGTTAGAATAATCTTTTGACAATTTGCATTTGAAATAACCGGTAGATGGACTTTCAGAAACCTGCCATCTCAGTCCATTCCGGATATGACCTCACTGCTAAGGCCCTGAGCGCTAAGCATAGGTCTAAATTTGTGATAGTTCACTTAACAACTGGCGACGTCTCAATATAAGTGAAAAATTCTCGACGAGACTGTAACAGTGAGCGTTCTTTAATGTGTCAACGCCTGCCGCGACATGGGACCTCCGTTTTAATGCCATATCCGGAAGACCCGTGATTCTCACTTCTAAATGCCGAGCGTTTGGCAAAAGAGCAACCACTACCTATATTTACGTCTTAGGTTTGACGCGGCCATGGCACGAGCGGGGCTCGAACTCATGACCTCCCGGTTACGAAGCGAACGGGGAGGTCGTGAGTTTTAGCCCCGCATGTGCCATGGCCGCTAAGTTCAAGGTCCATGATAAGTCTTTCAAAAATAGGTTAAGAAACCTCAAACTTGATTTGTAACCCATTGATAAATTTTCAATTCAATAGCTGGAGGGAACCCCCCCCCCCCCACCTCAATGCAGAAAACGTCATCACGAACACTCTGGCTGATCACTAAAGAGGCGAGGTCCTCATGATATATACATTTCCCCCACAACAATACTGTATTTTTTATTTTACAGAATGGAGTCGCTGGCCCATTTTGGTACGCAGTAGGAATTATGGTCAACATTTTCATATTCCCAATATTCTCCGTGCAGTTTAAAACTCGGGCACCAGGGGCTAAAACATATTTACAGGTACAATAACTTGATTAATGAGCTCAATCAGTAATGAGTAAAAATGCAAGTACATGTATGTGTAATAATATATACAATATATAATTTAGCACTCTTTTAAACTAAATTTTATTCTCCCTTTTGTCGAATTTTTCCTGTTTCAGATCATCCATGCACGTTTCGGAAAATCCGCTCACGTGGTGTTTTGTATTTTCGCCCTGCTTACAAACCTGGTGATTATGATTGGGCTGTTGTTAGCGGGAAGGGCCACCATTAAATCATTAACCAAGGACACCTCGGACGAGTTTTCTCTTTTTGTAATGGCTGTTCTGTTCGGGTCCTATTCTCTCGTCGGAGGCATAGGGACGACGTTTTACGTCTCCTACTTCAATGCCTGTCTTGTATTTATCCTATTGATTGTATTCGTTATAAAGATTCTTCATAATGACACGATCGAGTTCGATTCCATTGGCGACGTTTCTAAGATGTATGAATACATTTCATGTGTGAAAGGGCCACCAGAAAATGAGAACTACAGTTATTTAACATTTCGCTCTGGGGTAGCTATTCTGTATGGTGTTATCGAGGTTTTTGTATCGTCTGCGGTCACCTACTGCGACCAGGCCTCCTGGCAGAGTCGTATTGCCGCAAAGCCTACGCAGGGAGTCTGGGGTTTCATTTTGGCGGGTTTCATTTGGTTTTCCATCCCTGCCACAATGGCAACCACTACTGGAATGGCATATCTTGCTCTTAGTATGGAAAACGGGACGCATCTTTTGACACCAGGACAAATTGATGAAGGTAACCAAATATGGCCAAAAAATAAATATGTTTTGGAAAACTAAGAAGGCAATTAAAAATCAAAATTTTTGTAGGTTTGGTTACACCTCTTATTGCTGAGAAGGTTTTGGGGTCCTCGGGCGGTATACTGATACTTACTATGGGTGCGATGGCATTGATGTCCACAGGTTCAGGAGAAGTTATGGCTATATCGTCCATTATCGTGTATGACATCTACCAGATCTACCTCAAACCTTTCAGGTAAACACACACACACACACACACACACATCCTAAAATTTGGTGTTAACCCCGGGAGAAAATTGGAATACTGTATACCAACCTTTTTGGAACTACTTTTATTCGCGAATTGCAAATGGAGAACACGCAGTACTAGCGAGTGAGTCAGCGCACTGATCTAATGAATACGCGATTATTGCTGGTGAATCTTACGGATATTTTTTGCACATGAATAAAAATTGATGCACGATTATCTTTTTCTATGCTAGTAACATTAATTTCTCAATCTATTATTTGAATCTATGTTCACTATCAAAATTTATCATACTGCTAATGGCTTGTTAGTAGAAAATGTGCCTACATTCTGGAGAGTTTTACTGTGCAATATCTGGGTCTTGTAGGATTCTCACCGAAACGATCCGTGTGCCATCCTTTACTGAAGGGGACATAATATTTCCCAGATTCACTTTAGGGGACAGACTCCATAAAACAATCAGTATTGTACTTGTAGTAAATAAAAATGATTAAATATCTATCAGCTAAGTACCGGGCCATCTTTGTGCCTGTGATGTAATATAAAGATGAGTGGCGTTTCCTTACTGATTGCTCACTCTATATTGAAAACAGAAATATATTTTTTTCCTGATACATCAAAGCTCAACAAGAATTATATCTGTTTAACAAATAAGGATGAACAAACCAGTAATTGTCAAATTAAGTGAATATCTAGTAACACTTTCAGAAAATGAGGCGATGTCATAAAACTGCAAAAATGCCCCTGGTTTATTCAGAGGTATAACACAGGTATTGTCCATTTACCTTTGTATACACCCGATCTCGAAATCGTATGTATGCTACATCTACATGTATTTTGTGCTATTACAACCCTCTGATTGACTTTTTTCAGTGTTTGTAGATAGGGTCCCTTAAAGTAAACGATTGTCGAAGTACCTTTATTTAACTTAGGGTACCCTGAAACTATAGACACTAAACTGCGTGCCCCTAAATAAAACCTTATTAGTGTTGGGTCCTCTAAAGTAAATGGTCGAAAGCTTGCAGATTTTTAGATCAAAACCAATCTGTGCCATTAGTTTAATGACTCTAGAATATTTCTACATTCTACATGCAATGGAATGATTCAAAACTTACAATATTTAAATCGCATCCGACTAATAGCATGTCAACTTGTAAATGGTCTATTTCAGCATTCATCAACATAGATACTCTTGAGTGTATCACTTGAATCCCTTCAAACATTTTCAACTCGATTGCTGAGAGTTTGAAAGGGAGAAAAAGATATTGAACAAAATTGACTTTTTTAACAAGAAAGATTTGATTTTTATACGGAAAGAACCAATATTGAACTTAAATTTGGTTGCACACACAGAGAGAGAGAGAGAGAGAGAGAGAGAGAGAGAGAGAGAGAGAGAGAGAGAGAGGAAAAATGCACTGTATGTGCTATGCACTTGCTTTTAATGTTTGTAGGGACGGAATGAAGAGAAGACGGTGTGTTTTATGTGGTAAAACTAAGAAACCGACATTGGTCGCCACATATGAGAGCAGTGCTGATGTTCACTGTCAGTGTGTTAGTGTCGTTCGCTGTCATGGCTGCACGGACGACATGGTTCGCAGAAACCAGGTCACGGAGAACTGTATCCGGCCTCGTTATCAGTGTCCAATCCATGGACTATACCGAGAATACCAGGACAGCCTCATCCACTTCAAAAACTGGTGCATTGTATGTGTGACGATCGCTATCATTCCTCTCGGGATGTTGATCTTTGAGTCTGGCATTGATCTCAACTGGATCTTCTACGTCGGGGCCATTGTAACTATTCCTTGTTTCCCGCCAGTTCTCCTGTCTATTATGTGGGTGAAAGCTACTTCAAGAGGACTTATCATAGGTAAGTAAAACAAGTATGTCGGCTACAGATGGAATCTATTGTGTGGGTAATTGTGGATTTACATAGCAAGGAGTCTTTGTTTTTATTTTATCAGGAGGAATTGTGGGACTGATTTGTGGTATTACTGCAACATTGTCGGCAGCAACTATGTATGAAGGAGGTCTCAACAACTTTCTGATCAACACTGTCCAGGATCATGCCATTTTAGCAGGAACCTGTGCCAGTTTCGGCGGGAGTCTGCTTGGATGCATCGTCAGTTCATTAATAACAAATAAAATTCGATGTCCTGAAGACGAAAATGAAGAATGGCAAAAACTATACGACATTGATAATCCGCTGAACCCCTGGGAGCTGAATTATCGAGAGGAACTGAAAGGTCTTTATTTTGAATCAAAACCAACGTTTGAACAGTTGTCTTCTAAATTTCAGAGGGCAAAAATGATAGCATATATTGGAGGTGGGTGTAGCATTGTTCTTATGGCTCTCGTGATACCAGGGATTATCATGGCCAGCTACTCGGTGATGAGTGAAGGGCAATTTTCGGCTTGGGTTTGGTTCACCCAGGCTTGGGCTGTTCTAATGGCGATTGTCGTCATAATAGCACCGCCTGCAGAGGAAATATCTCGAATAGTCAAGCAGTATCGCAAAAATAAAGAGACCGTGATTGGTGCAAACGAAGCTGTGGATGATCTTTTATTAAAAGAGGTTAATGATAAAGTATTTCAGGACCCAAAGCAACCTGTAACAAAAGTTTAAAAGCTGGTATAAATGGAATTATATACAGCTTGTCATATGAGCAACTCAGAAGACGTAGATGGAAATGTAACCGTTAATGTAACATTCACTGCAAAGTGCAACAAAAGGATGCTTGACACTCTATGTATCAGTGGCGGATCTAGGATTTGTTAAATGCGGGGAGAAGGGTAGGCTGGGGTCAAGCGCGACTTGGGCGAATTCCTAGTGGGGGCCAAAGGGGGCAAAGCCCCCGAAAGCTCCAGTATAGTTAACTTTATATTACTTTTCTTTTATTCTATCGACACTATGCATAGTAAAATTAATTTATTTAGTCACAAGTAAGGGGGGGTGGGGGGGGGGGGGTACCCGGGTACCTCTCTACATCCGCCACTGTGTACATGTAATTGCATTTTGTAAAGGCACGGTGTTTAAGTTTCTACCTTGAAAGATTCTTCCCCAGTTTGTTATTTGAAATGTTTTTGATATCTAAAGGAATGTTTAGGCCTGGATATAGACTATTTAAATCCATGATTAATAAATTACATTTTACGTGTCACATGATTGATTGATTATATATTGTTTTTATGTCCCGCTCGAGGATTTTCCACTCATATGGAGACATCACCATTGCCGGTGAAGGGCTGCAAAATTTAGGCCTATGCTCGGGGCTTATGGCCTTTGAGCAGGGAGGTATCTTTAACGTGCCACACCTACTGTGACACGGGGCCTCGGTTTTTGCGATCTCATCCGAAGGACCGCCTCATTTAGTCGCCTCTTACGACAAGCTAGAGGTGCTGAGGATCTATTCTAACCCGCGGGTTCACATTAATGATAAATTGCTAAATTTTAATGATAAAGAAATTACACATGTACGTGCTACTGTTAAACATCATAATTACCCCAGATCGTTTGATACATGAAATAAATAAAGACTGGAAAAAAGTTTTAAACGTATATTATCTACAACGTTTGTATTGGGGTAATTACAATGGGTACATTTTGTTATCATACTTATCCAGGTACATAAATGTTAGATGAATTTAATTGAGAGTTATAACATGTCTTTAATACTTTTTCATTGATAGAGAGATAACTGTAGCTTAACTGCCAGTTGAACATTTTCATCATGCATTTTTAACATTTTTGTGACATTTCATTTGCACTATATCGGAGTTGTTTTGGATGTGTTGTTTTAGTCCTTGATATGAGGTTGATCACTGTTCGTTATCTTCACCTTTTCTTTTATGTATCCACTTATTTTACAATCGAGCAATCGACTTTCTAGTTGGCGCTATAGCGAGGGAATAATGACGCGATAGAACACGTGTCACCACTATTGCGTTATATATTATCATGTTGTATCATCGGCAGATCTATCATTGTGCAATAAATAGACAGCGTATTGCGTGATCTTAACCACATTCCATATAGGTTTAAAGGGGACAAATAAAATAAAAAGAACCTACAACCATCCGTCGACATTAAGAGTATCGCGTCAATTATTATTAATCGAATTCGCCTAGATCTACACAGTTGTGTTAAAAGAGAGATAATCAGATAGTAAGACGTTAAGGGGGCGAAAATAAAATGGGAGCGAATATTTCCCTGTATACAGTGAAAAACAAGATGTATTTGTGAAACACTTATGCTCCAGTATGGTCAAACTCCAAGGTCATGAGATCTACGAAAAGATGTCTTCAAACAAAGAATATACATGTGAAATATGAAAGCCCCGTCAACATCCATTCAAAAAGTTGTGAACAAAGTTTATTGTTATTATCATTATTAATTTATTTATTTGCGGATAGACCAAAAAGTATATGCTCTTGAATGAAGTACCAAAAATGAATAAATAAAATGAAAATAAAAAGGGTAACCCCATCTAGGCTCTAGATCTACTAATATGATTCCATATGCATGCATAATGAACATTGGCTGGAGCTCGATAGGATTTAATTCCCATACACCGACGACAAAACTCTAATGAAGGAAGAATATTATTAAGAAATCTGTTATAAATAAGAATAATTTAATTCTTCAAGTCCTAACAATATGCAATATAGTGTATTCATTTATATATTGGGTTTTTTTTTCTATCGTTTTCGGTAGTTTCCCTAAACATGATGAGAATATGCACCAAACGTAATTTCATTTGTTCAAAACATCATGATGCGAACTAAGACGTGGTCACACTAGTCAGTCTCTAGGATTCCTTTCTTCTATTTTTAAAACAACAGTATGTTTGTGTCATGTAATCATTTGCAGCTTCAGATTTTTAATGGATTAAACAGAATTATTAAAAAATCTCAGTTGTATATTCAAAACTGATAAATGGTGATACAGCTGACAAATTATGCACTTTGATGCGATTTTATTTGGTGTATACGAGGGTTGTTCGATATGTAATGTGTATTGTACGATATCTCAAAGGCATTCGATTCAAATATTGAAATGAACAATACATCCCTTCAAAGTATTCTACGAGGTTTGAAATACTTCAATCTCTGAATCCATTTCTGAAATGCGCCACAGTACGCTGATTTAGGTAGACCTCTGAGGCACTGACTGATGGCTGAGCCAAGGGCTTGTCGGAACTTGTAACCACGACCAGATAAGAACTTTCTAAATTTTGGAAAAAGGAAAAAAGTCGCATATGACTGGATCTGGAGAGTATGGTGGGTGTGACAAGACGGTAACCTTCTCCGACTTCAAAAATTACTTCACAAACTCAGATATATGTGATGGAACATTATCATGAATTAGACAAACATGCCTAAATCCTGACACAGGGCATCGTTTATGATAATATTTCTTGAGCTTTTTTAGTATAACATCTTGGTAATACTGACCTGTAACACGTTTGCCCTTCGGCACTGGAATTTGTACGGCTATACCATCACATGAGAAGAATATGCAGTAAAGAACCTTCTTTGTGCTTATGACTCTCTTGGCAACTTCAGGCTTTCTACCGAGTTTAGTTAGCCATATTTTATTTCCATTTTTTCTTACTGGTTCGAAAGAGTGAACCCATGTTTCGTCACCAGTAACAATGTTTGCAAATTTTCTTTGATTGAATTTGGGAAACATTTTGAACAATTGCTTATTGATATGTACTCGTGCCCGTTTTTGGTCATCTGTCAATATATGCGGTATCCATCTGGCAGAAATTTTTCGTACTTTCAAAGTACACTTCAAAATGAAATGCACCCGCGATAGCGATTTATGCCAACAACTTTGGTAATATCATGTATAGTGTACTTGTCATCATTTTGTTATTTCCCTGACTTTTGAGACATTTGCCTTGCCTGTTACAGTTAGAGATCGACTAGGTTTTGCTGAATCTCTGACGGACTCTGTGCCACTCAGAATTTTTTTCCACCTACTAAATGTCTTATAAGATACCTTATCAGATCCATAAACTTCCCCCTATTCAGTAAAAATCTGCATTACCGAATGACCGAGTTTTGTGCGAACTTTTATATAAGCTCTACATTCTTCAATTCCCAACCATTTTTACGACAGTGGTCAACGACTGGCTCTATTGAAATGACTTTAAGTTGAAAACTATGTGGAGCTGAAGGCTCGTATTTATACTCTTGGAAATGTATTGAATAGAGGAATACAAGAGTATTCACGAAATCGTACAAAGCGTTATCGCGCTGTGGTACAATACACATTACATATCAAACAGCGATCGTGTGTTGTACCAAACTTGTATTCATTTTTGACGGGAAATCCGGAATTTCAATTATAAACAAGTATACCAGAGGTGTTATGAATATCCTTAATTCTAAAATTTAACTAAAAGATTGTTTAAAAATGATTCCATACAATATCTCAAATCGTGCTTACAGGAGGAGACCTAGATTTATCTCTCTTGGAATATAGTTATGGTTATATGTCGAGGGTATATAGATGAAATTCAGTGTCCTTCCGTTTGTAGACGCCAGTCAAGTCAGGTACTGTGTTTAGGAGTGTACCATCCCCTCCTGACGGGCAGTGGTGTGCAGACCGAACTTGTCCCCATGGCTCGTCTAATAGAGGCTTTGTTTCCTCATCCTTTGATAGGGTGCTGCATCAGATAAATTTTACGCGTTTGTGACATTAATCAATCTGATCAATTAAATCCTTGAAAAGTTACTTAACGCAGTCATGCTTAAAAAGAAATGAAATAAATGTTTATTTGGTATATACAAGTATATACATGCATTACACATAAATACCAAGGAGCTTAAAATATTTCCAATGGGGTCATTTGATGCACGGCTATTGGCGCTATATAGGGATCACGAACTTTGACCGTATATTGTTCTGTGGGACAAGTCAATTTCGTTGTTTTTAAGTCATTAATCGATTGTAACGGAAACAATCTGTCTAGTTTACAAAGCTTGCTACGACAAAATCTAGAAATCAAGCAAGAATCCACTCAAACAAACTTTTTACAGAGAAATCGGACAATTCCCGGTTAGGCAAGTCCGAATTTTCGGGCTACCGTTAGTGACCGATTATTCGCTTGAAAACTTGCACAGTCACACAGCATCACAGTACAAATATTTTCACAGATGGTTATTACAATATTTTACTTCTAAATCGGTTAAAAATACACCAGAACAAACCGGTGAATTGAACATTAAACAACGAAGTTCCCCACTCGTTATTTAACTTTCTGCAAACTGCACTCCCTCCAAGAATTCTCCTTATTCTGCTTCAAAATTGCAAATCAACTTCAGTACTACATGTACATAGTGTAAATATAATTTATCTGAGCATTGCAGTCAAATCTCTTTTGATCCAAACGGTGACATAAAATGCATATACCTTTTAACATACAGTAATATATTATACGTTTTTCATCAAAACCCACGCCAAATCCTTATACATTAATAATGACCACATAATAATTTAAGTTTTTATTTGGTATAAATAAATTTGATTCACCTATCATATACATATAACTAAAAATGAGACAATGACCTACTGACCCCTGATGAACAATGTTTAACGGTTTTCTTCTTACAAACTTTTGATTGCTATTTTACATTTGTAGAAAAATATGCATATTCATGATGGCACAATTTAAGAAAATCTACATTCTACACTATTTAACTCTGAAAATGTGGAATATACACAAATGGTCCATCTAGATACATTAGTAAGTACTAAAATGTTAAGATCTTTTGGGCAAAATATGAGCATTTTTAATTACTTTGAATTATATGAATTAAATGCAAATTGTTCACAAATGCAGCATTACATTGGCACTGAAACAAGTACATAAAACTTAGCATCAACAGTTGGTTAAAAATGTTACAAAATACAGTGTGGAAAAAAAAGGTCATGTCAGTTTTGCACAAAAAATATGGATTTTTAAAGTCTCTAGGACTAAGTATATGGTCCCCCTTATATTGCATAATATTAAAAGATTGTAATATCAGACATAACAATGATAAAAACGAGCCACCATCAAACATTATTACACTAACAAGTTAAGTGTGGTTTTAATCAGTTGGAGGCCACAAAATATTCCAGTCTCCTTATGAATATCATGAACATTCCATTGGAAAATGAGTAGAAAAATAGAATGGACAGTGCTGATGATGAAAAAACATTTCAGAACAATAATCGAACAGTTGGAAATGTATTGATTTGAGTAGTAAATAAGTATTGTTTAAAATGGTAACTAAAACATTCATGCATCTTTGTGTCATAATTAAATCAAATCACATTCTTAAATTAATAAAAATGGGCTTTTCAGTAAAAAGTACAAGTACATAAATCATACACAATTTTTTAAAATGACAAAGTACAATTCATCAACAGCAGAGTGCATATGTTTCTATAATATCACATAAGAGTTCCAATTTCACATTTTTATATCCTAAGCTCTTGTTCCGACTCAGACGATAAGGCCATTCTCTGCATTTGTCCATTTGCTCGTTGTCTATTTGGTGTATTGTGGCCTGAGCCGTACGGAGATATGGAAGGGCTCCGTGTGGCCAGAGGGGTAAGAGAGGGCGTATAGGAGGGGGTGATCGCAGGGGAGGTAAAGCTAGATTCATAACTGATGGGGGAGCGAGGTAAACTAGGAAGTGAGGACACATTCATTGTACTGTTTGTGCGTGACGAGTGCTTGCTTCCCTGACTAGGTTGCACAGCCTTTGGAGGAGCATTAGTTATTATAGGAGGAGGGTCCATTTTGACTTGGGGATTTAAATTCATTGTTGTTTTCCTTTGTGGAACAGTTTTCACAGGCTGCTTTTTTGGCGTTTGTCGATCGTCCTTTAATCGAGCGATTTCTGTGAACACATGAGCTAGGGGTTGATATTGCGGTCCCCAGTCCAAAAGATAGTCCCAGTTATAGGACCCACTATATTCTTCTTCACTGTTTATGACGCTAGACAGTGCGCCCACATGCTGCTGTAGATTTACAGGTTCATGGAACCCTAAGTCATTATTACTGTCAGATATCACAATCTCTGCACTAGAGTCATTGTTGTATTCCACATCCTCCCCACCCCCTTCCTCTGTGAACTGATGCATGCTCTCAACAGACTGCATAATATTCTGAGTTTTTATCTGTGTGTGAACAGGTTCTATTCCTAGCCGAGCTAGATAGTCTTTAGAATTCTGAACGGAAGGTTCAGACATATTATCATCATCCTGAATGCCCGAGTCAGGCATGTTTTTACTTCGGAATCCACCAGAGTTATTCAGAATTGAGGAATGTGAATTGATCATCATGATTTCTTCATCTTCATCACCCTCGACAGACCCCCGTCCACTGGACTGTGAGTGGTGTGACCGTTCAGAAATATCTGGTGTTATTGGGTGGTTCCTGTATTTCTCATCATAAGCTGGGGGTGACCCATCATCATTGGTCACAGGGAAATCAAATTGGTTTGGATACTCTGTTTCATAAACTACGGTGGGAGCTTTCCTTTTTCTGAACCTTATCACAATGATCACTATTATCACAACTAAAATTATGGCCACCACCACAAAGACTACCACAATAGCAATTATGGTTGTATTAGCTGATTCTTCTTCGCTTTGATTCTGAGGGAGTGCACATCCAGCACATTTTGTGTCCACGGAAACCTCCACTATGGCCGTTGATACCTTCAGGTCCTCTGCACCGTTAGTGGCTGTGACGATCAGTGTCACAAAATTCTTATCAAGAGCTCGCTTCTGTCGCACGGACACATCACGTTTATTCCTGATATTGGAATGGAAATCATGGGACACATACACTTCACCAGTTGTAATGTTGACGTCGAAATAATCAACAGGACTTTTTATGACGTAGAAGACCATGCCAGCCAGTCCTTCATCTTGGTCTGTGGCACTGACTCTTCCAATTATATGTCCCTTTTTAGCATTTCCCGGAACCTGAAATGTGTATTTTTCTGGAGAAAATACTGGTGCAAATTCATCAACATCATTGATGGTTACAATAACAGGAATAGTGTCATCCAACCCATCAGGATCTGTCACTGTGATGTCAAACTTGTAATGGTTGTCTCCAGGATTGGAGAGGTATGGCATGTTTTCATAATCAATATTCATGTCTGTATACACCCATCCAGATACCGAATTAATCCTGAACACTACAGTGTTCTTAATTTGGTATGACAGAGTTCCATATTTTCCACCATCTTTGTCGTTAGCATGAGCCTGGAATACTTTGATGCCACTGGGTCCCTCATCAACACTGGCGTAATAGAAGGGCACTGGGAACACAGGAGGAAATTCATTCACATCAGTCACATTAATGATTATGGTTGCAAAAGCAGAGAATTTTATCTGTGTGCTGTTACATCCCATACAATCTGTAGCTCTCACAATCAATTTATGTTGCTGAGTGTTCTCGTAATCCAATGTTGCATTTGGTGTTATAGATACTACACCAGTTTTTCCGTGCACTATGAACAGACCTTGGTCATTTCCTGATGTAATGGTATATTGAATTTCGGCATTAACTCCATCATCAGAATCTGTAGCGTGCACTTGAAGAAAAGACTTGGAGTGTGCCATGTTCTCTGGTAATTCCTTGAAATACTCCAGTGGGCTGAACACTGGACTCTGGTCATTCACATCCTGAACCTCCACTGTCATAGTAATAGAGTTCTTTTTCAATGGACTGCCATTGTCTGAGGCCTCAATAATGAGAGAATATGTTGGCACTGACTCTCGATCAAGGTTCTCATTCAGGAAAACCAGACCTGACTGGCGATCAATTCCGAAGGCATTTTGCTGATTCCCTGCTACAATGTTATAGTGGACTTCTTGTTTCATGTCTCTGTCTGCTGCTGTCACACTCCAGAGATTCTCCCCTTTCTTGATGTCCTCAGCAAACGAAAATCTACAATTCCAAAGTATTGTGTCATCATATCTATCTAGCTATCAAATTACTCTTTTTTCAAAGTAAAAATAAAGGTAAACATACTTGGTATTCTGTTGTGGAAACTCTGGGGCATACTTGTTGACTGGAATGACCTGTAAGTTAATGGCTACCACTGCTGAGAGCGTTGGATTGCCACCATCTTGCGCAGTCACCACAAGCGTCAACACTTGCTGGTCCTGGCGGAGCTCAACAGTCTTGTTTGTATAAAGTTCACCTAAATATGTCAAATTAAACATTCATTCTAAAATCAAAAATTTGTTCAAAATATCATTTCCTATCCACACTTCTAGAAAAATTTTACCTAATTTTTTCACACACAAATTTTACAAATTATACTAAATCTTGGTCAAAATTTTATGTTTTGGATCTTACCTGTATGAGGATCTATATAAAATCCTCCTGTGGGGCTAACAATAAGATTGTACGTGATGATAGAATTGACCCCACTGTCAGCATCCGTAGCATTGACTGACAAAATTTTCACCCCAGGGCCAGTGAACTCTTGTACATTAGCCTGTGATATAAGCAAAACAAAAAGTGAACTCCCTGGTATATCATCTGAAATTCTTCATCACTTTTTATTTCATCAACATGTTCAATTGTCAGTTATTCATAGTTGAGATTACCTGGTAACTTTGTTGGGAAAATACTGGATGGTTGTCATTTTCATCTTCAACATTGACTTCCAAGATGGTCTGAGCTGCATATTTTGTATCATTTACCTGTGGAATAATATTTGTAAACAGTGGTTTCAAAACAAGCTAAAAATAATCACATTTATTTTGTACATCATGAAACAAGTGCTAGCATTTTTTGACATTATTTCAAATCTCCTATATGAAATTAAGTCATCTGACATAATCCACTGGAACCAAAACTCACACTAATGCCAACTGCGTAGTGTGTCCAGACTTCATGATCCAGTGGTTTGGCTAGCGTGATTCGTCCGCTGAATCTGTCGATAGCAAAGGTGTTTCCAGGGTTACCAGTGGGTGTAAAGTCATACAACAGAGTAGGATTTTTGTCTCCATCATTGGCTGTTATCAGTCTCACCAAAGAACCGACATCTGCAGCTAAAATTCATAAATTGTGTGTGATTCCTGTGTCAGCACATGAAATTTTCAGAGATGTTAGTTCACTCAAAATCACTCAGTTAATTGAAGTATAACTTTAAGCATATAGTGGAGCAAAAATTCATGGTACAAAAAAGGTGTTTGCATGTGAAATCCTTTTTACCTTCACTTAAATTGACTGGTTGAGAATTTGGGAACTTTGGCCACTGGTCATTAATGTCCACTACATCAATATTCAGTGTACAGGTACTGCTTAGAGAGGGTCTGCCCTGGTCCACTGCCTCTATAGTAAGACTGTAGCTGTTCTGAACTTCATAATCCAGTGGAAGGGCAGTGACAACAATGCCGCTGTGTGGAGGGGAAATTTGGAAGGCAGAACCTTCATTTCCTCCAATTATGTTATAGGTAATGTAAGCATTGGTACCCGAGTCTGCATCTGTTGCAAGCACCTGTAAATAATAAACAACATATCAATGCATGAAATGTAAAGAATGTGCACTTGTACTGAAGAATGAATCAAACACATAAAGTCAAAATATTGAACTATAAATCTTCATAATATATGCACTATTAAAGTAGTTTGGTGCTTAGAAACCATATGACCTACCTGTGTTACATATACATAATCTCCCTCTTCTTCCCAAGTGGACGAGTAGTACACATTCTGGGCAAACTTAGGAAAATTATCATTGATGTCTTTCAACTGAATCACCAATTGGGTATAAGTAAAGAGGCTACCACTGGATGCCACCACCATCACATGCACCTCCTGGGCCACCTCAAAGTCCAGAGTGGCTCCATTGTTTATAGTGACCACTCCAGTGGTGGTCTGCAGGGAAAAGATTTGCTGGTCATGGCTGTTGACCAAGGAATAGTTTATAGGACCAACACCTGACCCAACATATGAAGCTCTAACAGTTGTTACATATTCTCCATTGTTAGGGTGTTCCTCTATCGTGGCATGGTAGGAGGTCTGGTCAAATCTTAGACTGACGCTGCCTGAACCACTGCCTACAGTAACTTCCACTATACCTACAACATCACATACATAAAAACTCAAGTGATAAAATGTAGACCTTCGGGAATGTTAATCAATTTGTTCTCAAATCAAGATTACAATTTACAGATGACTCTTGTCAAATTAAATGATATATGTTTTACAACTTTGCTGAATGATGTTCAGGGCGTATAAAGTGTTATTCTCCCACAAAATATCACTTCCTCCTTGAGATATACCCTGGAGGGACATGATTTTTTTTAGGTGTATAAAGCTCCATCTATCCTGAACAGTCATATAATTAATTGTTTTATATCATGTTGAATTCACACCTAAAATAGAAGAGAAATGCCAGAGGTATTCTGCAGAGGTGAGATATGATTTTTACTTTGAGGTGAGATATGATTTTTATTTCAAGGAAAGGCAATGTTTAAACCAATCAAATTAAATCTTTCATATAAAATTTCACTTCTGAAGTATGATATTAAATGTGTTCTTATTGGGAAACCAAATGTAATCATACAATCAAATTATAGTTTAACTACTGATAAAGGGCATATTTGATCCTTTATTCAATGTAACGATCTCCAGATCTAATAAACCTAAATAGTGAACACAAGTTTTCTGTCATTTTCCAGATCAAATTCTTTAGTACTCTACCAAAATTCAAGCAACCCAAATCCTAGGATTATGTGGGAAGAATGTGTTCAATTCTTTCATTTTTAATACTAGAACCATTTGTCATGTAATTGTGTGAAATGGAAACTTGTAAAACATGTCACAAAGATTTATTGCATTGAACGTTTAAAATGGATACAATTTACACTGTAAAATAGGCCCCATACAAAATACCTCACAAATTTATCTTTTCAAAAAATGCCCTCCATGTCAAACAGAAATAGCGAACAGTAATCCCTCTAAATCTTCCTTATCATCAATCAATATCCTATATTCCCCTGATTAGCTTGCTCCTTATCTCCAGAGAATTTTTGGTGACTTACCTGTTGAACTAAGAGCAGGTGCTCCCTGGTCGGTAGCCACAACTTGAATCATGTGAACTCCCCCTGTGGTGAGTGGCTGCCTTGTGTATAGGTCTCCACTCACTTCATCAACACGGAACATGTTATAAGTGGTTAAGTCAGTACCCGAATTACTTAGGGAATACCGAACCTCCCTGTTCATGCCAGAGTCTTTGTCATCTGCTTGAACTTTGATGACAAATGTATTGGCATCAGTGTTTACAGACATATTTTTGCGGTACGCCATCTCCTTGAAGACTGGCGCATTGTCATTGACATCACTGAGGTTGATGCGAACTTGAACACTCTTGTTTTTGATGTCCTTTTGACCTCCATCCTTAGCAACCACAAAGAAAACATACAAGGCCTTCTTCTCATAATCAAACAGCCTGCAAGAAAACACCCTCCACTGTGTTATCAAAATGAAGACATTTCAAATGTTGTATTAATTTGCCTTCTTGAAGCCTTTTATGTTCTTATCTATATGTCAATGCAAAAATAAAATCCTACCCATTTGTGGTAATATTTCCAGATTGGCTATCCACCTGGAACAACCCGTCTGTGTCATTACCAAGAGAGTATGTGATGTGTGCATTTTCTCCCTCATCAATGTCACTTGCCGAAACTTGAAGAACGAATGAGCCCACAGCAACATTTTCTTTAATGGTGTGAGCATATTCTAAAGCAGAGAATTGTGGGAAGTTGTCATTCTTGTCCAGTACTTTGATGTGGACCTGACACATTGTTGTTCTCTGTGGGATGCCATGGTCACTGGCTCTGATAGTCAGGTTGTAAGATGAGACAGCTTCTCTGTCGAGGCTTTTACAGGACAGTTCTCCCGTATCTGGGTCAATGGTGAAAGCATTGCCAACATTACCCCCTAAACAAGAAATTATGAATTAAGAGTTACTTCCCTTTGTAGAAATTGTACATGTGCAAATTTGCTGAGTATTTCATTTCTATATCTGTGAAATCAGCTATCAGTAGCTCAAATACACAACAGAGTGGACTTCTGATAAAATTTGTGCAATTTTCAGATATGCTTAGATAATCTACATCACCCTGCAGGGAAAACAAACAGATTTGTGACAACACTTATCTATATCCTGTGATAAACATTAATCTTAGTATATTAAATCAATATTATTTGATAAGTACTACAGGATATAAGATTTTTTAATCTTTCCACCTGTACACCTTATATACATAAGGATATATTAAATCAATAAATCTGTCTGAAACCTTATTATCAGGTTAATATATGTACCAATTATGGCATAGGACAGTTTGGCATTGTCTGCTGTGTCTTGGTCTTTGGCTACCAACTGATGAATGGCCAGCTGTTTTGTATTTTCTGGGATGGACAAGCTCACTTCACTCTTGACAAATATTGGGACGTTGTCGTTGACATCAGTGACGCTTACAATAACAGTGGCAGTGCTGTACTTTTCTGGGTATCCAAAATCACGCACATATGCTGCAAATAAGTTCTTATTGAATAATACTTGTACTCATATTTAAAGGCATTTCAGAGGTGTATTATCAAAAAGAATGAGGTTCGCAAATTACTAGAATGGCATAATATAAACACCTTTATTCTATACATTGCTTGGTAAAAGATTTCAGTAAAAGAAAAACTGAGTTAAGAAACCAACACAAAATGGCACAATGTTATAGATTTCTGATTGTAAGATTTGAACACATAGAAGTGACAGACACAGGAGGAGGTTTAATTATGTTTCATCTATATCAGGTATGTGAATGTTTTGACTACCTGTTAAGACATAGGTAGCTTGTTCTTCTCGGTCTAGACTGGCAGATGTACTCAGTTGGCCTGAGCTGGAGTCCAAATGGAACTTGTCGTCTGCAACTCCTGGTGGAAGGTAAAAGGCCAGTCTGCCATTTTCTCCTGTTCAAAGAAACACACTTACTTTTCACAAAGCCCAACAATGTTACATACAAAAAAAGTACATCAATATAAAATCCAGATAGTTAATTAACAGTTACTCTGTTACGCAGTTGTGAATTTCAAAAAACTGGAAAAAAAGAATTATCATTTATTATTTCCATTACTTAACAGCTCGCTGCACCTTTATTCAACAGAACTAATCAAAATTCTTATGATCCCCAACTGTTTAACATTAAGTAATGTTATTCAAAATTCTGCCCTTTATCTGAGGTAAAAGAAATTTCATAAGGAAAAGAGATTAAATTCACTAGCATGTTTTATTTGAGTAAAATTACATAATATGTAGCAAATTTGATGTTTAGGAATTTCTGTTGCTTACCAATGTCAGGGTCTGTTGCTGATAGCTGGAGCACATTCTGTCTCGGTGCCGAGTTTTCTGTGATACTGACGGTATAGGTCGCCTGACTGAATGCTGGGGCGTGGTCATTGATATCCAGGACGTGGATGCTAATTTGTTTAATAGTTGATCGCTGGGGTGTTCCCTGGTCCTGTACTTGGACGGTCAAGGTGTATGATGGAGTTGTCTCCCTGTCCAGCGTTTGCTGGATCGTCAACAACCCTACAAGTTACATCCAAGGTATCTGGTAACGTGCTGATATATTGTACCAATGTGTATAAAGATTTAATGTTTACATATTTTACATTGTTTTGATAATACACCATACTTAGTAAATAAATGTACCAAAATGCTTATTTGGGAGTCTTAGAAAAGTGTGTTGTGTTTAAGATATTTAGGATTTTAAAATCTTAATTACAGTAACATTTTAATCAAGGTTTTCAGTTTCAAAATTCAAATCTCAAAATGTTACCAATCAAAATCCGATGAAAAAAAAAATAAAAAATTACAATGCACATGCATTTACATGCACAGAAAGATACCTACTCAATAAATCTGTAAATAGTGGTCTACCATTATGATAGTAGTAAATTTTTAGAAATCATTTTGCAACATTTGAGATGCATTATGGGAAGTACAATGTACCAACATTTTTTTTTTTTTTTTTTACAATGCAGTGCTTAAATAATACTGCCTAGGACTCTTAAACACCATTATTTACATTCATTTTAATCATTGCTCAATTAAAGTATTTGGAATGCTCAAATCATGATCTTATATACTGTCTCTTTCATGATTGTTCTTTGTGACAGAAGAAAAACCATTCACTACCTTTCTTCAAGCATGTTAATTGCTTGAAAAATCAATATCTTAAAATTTCACCTCCTGTGTACATTTCTTTATATACATGTATAATCATTTTGGATCTGAATATTTTCCAGAGTAGAGGTTCTTTAGAGACAGTGTAATTATTTTTAGATATATGTGGGATAGCCTACCCTGACTATAAAACAACATTTGGCAACAAATGCATTGTAGTACAGTTTGCCATTGGCAAATCAATTAGACATACATAATGTATTACAGTTTTTTAACACATGTACAGATAAATTCACCATCAAATTGAATGAAAATGTTTTAAAAACTTCCAAACCACAGAAATGTATATTGACTCATGTTTTACCTGAAGATCTGTCGATAGCAAAGTGCCCTTCCTCATTACCATCAGTAATACTGAAGGCTAGGACTCCATTTCCACTGTTGTCAACATTGCTGTCAGCATCTGTGGCAATAATATGTGCCACCTGGAACCCATTTGGACCCACTGTTTCATTTTCAAATACAGAGTACGAGGAATTTCCCTTGAACACTGGTGTGTTATCATTCACATCAATCACAGAGAGCAAAGCAGTAATGGTGGCTCGATGTTGACATCCACCGTGACACTGGTCCTCAGCCTGAATCACCATGGACACCTGCTTCACTTCTTCATAATCCAACATAGCTGCCACTTTCAGATCTCCTGTCTGTGGATCAATGGTAAACAAGCCCTTGTCTGGAGTTTGACTGTGAATACTGTAGTGGATGCTTCCATTGACACCCGAATCTTTGTCAGTAGCTGTGAATGTGTGAACTGTATATCCAGTGGGTAAGTTCTCTTTCCGGCTAAGAAGAACAGGGTCTTTGTCAAACACAGGTGGGTTATCATTAATGTCCACTACCAATACCTCCACACTAATGGTGCTGCTCTTTGGACTGTACGTAGAGTTGTCCACTGCCTTCACAGCTAGGGAATATGAAGATGCTTCTTCATAATCAACATTCCTGATGCAGTAGATATCTCCAGTGGACACATTTATAGCAAACACATTAAACACATTTCCTCCTATAATAGAGTACGAAACACGACCATTTTCTCCAGAATCCCAATCTTTTGCCTCTACTCTACCAATGATGGAGCCTGTTTTGATATTTTCTACCACTTTTATTGTCATGTTCTGTGTTGCAAAGATTGGTCTGCCATCATTTTCATCTTTAACTTGAATGATAAGAGATGCAGAGGAACTCCTTGCTGGATTCCCATGATCCTGAGCAATGACACTCAACTCATATTTGTTCATCTGCTCAAAATCAAGAACCTCCAGTGTTGATACCATGCCTGTCTTTGGGTGAATGGCAAAATATTTAAGAGCTTGTGCATCACCATCTACAATTAAGACAGAACCTTTAAAATAATGAAGATATGTCTCAATAGTATTATTTAATTATAAATATTGTTTAGAAAATATACACACCAGCTGTGAGAGAAAAGGATATTGTTCCATTCTCCAAAGCATCATCATCCTTGGCCGAAATGTTAAGGACTGATGTTCCTTTAGGTTCATTTTCACTGACTGAGGCCTCAATTGGTTGACTATTCAAAAACATTGGGCTGTTGTCATTCAAGTCTCCAACAAAAATCTTTACATTAGCATAATCATACTTCTTGGGATCCCCATGATCGCTAGCAACCACAGTAATGTTGTAAAGGTCCTTGTCCTCACGGTCCAGAGAGCTGGTAGTGGTGATAATGCCAGTCTCAGGATCAATCTTTAGGTGGGGCTCTGGTTGATCGAACCGATAGCTAAGGTAAGCATTATCGCCAGTGTCCTTGTCCGTTGCTGTGGTTTGTCCCACTGTAGTGCTGGCAGGCATGTTCTCCAAAATGTAGAAAGTGTAGAAAGATTGCTTAAACACTGGGCTGTGGTCATTGGCATCTAACACATTGATTGTGACTTGGACAGAAGTTGAGCGATACCCCTTCCCATTGTCCCTAGCAATGACAGTTAAAGAGTATCTGTCTTTTTCTTCACGATTTATTTCTTGTTTGAGGTATATGTATCCCGAAGAACTGACAATTCCAAACAAATTTTGGTAAATTGTGTCCCTGATGGAGTATGACACATGGTCCCCATCTAGGTCTGTTGCCTGAACTCTGTCAATGTTTGATTGAGCAACTGCTGATTCACTAACATTGAAGATGTATTGGCTCGATGAGAAGACTGGCGAGTTGTCATTAACATTCAGCACCGTTATGGTAAGACTCAGTGTCGAGGTGCGGGGGAATCTCCCTTGATCTCGCGCTTCAACCATAAGCTGGTACATCTGCACTTGTTCATAATCAAGTGATCTCAGTAAAGTTATTTCTCCTGAAGTAGAATTGATCTTAAAATTGTTGGTAGTGTCTCCCCCTAGGCTGTACAAGATGGTGCCATTTTCACCGCTATCTGGATCGGTGGCATGAGCAGTGTACAGAGTGGTGGAGAGGTCTTCGTCCTCCCACACTGGGATCTGTAGGGAACTAGTCTGGAACTGTGGACTGTTATCATTCACATCTGATATAGTGATGTTCACCTGAAAAATAAAACAATAAATTCAGTGTCAGACTGCTGAAAAATACAGTTTCTTTCACTTAACTCATGAGAGATATCTAAGACTGTGGACAAACCTGAGTGGTGCCAAATACTGGGGGACTTCCTGCCTCAGCCCTGATGCTGAGTAGGACAAATGGCTGGGTCTCATGGTCCAATGTCTTGGTGCTTGATATCACCCCAGTTCTGTCGTTGATGGCAAAAAGGCCATTCTTGTCACCAGAGGCAATAGAGTACCTCACCACTGAAGTTAAAACAATTTATATAATTAAATTTCTTGGCCATATTCACTTAATAATGCAATGAGCCACAAAGGTAGTGTTAAGTTTATTCTAATAAAAATCCAGTTGCATAAATCAATATCATTAACATTAACTCCCACTGATCTCTGTTGTTACCTGGAGTTACTCCATTAACAGGCTGAACTGTGGCATGGATGGTCCCCACTGTAGTTCCATGGACAGTATCCTCTGGAACGGAGAAGCTGTAGGTCAGGTTATCAAACAGGGGAGGATGAGAGTTTTGTCCAGTGATGCTAATGTACACATAGGCTGGGGATCTAGATGTAAGTCCACCTCCATCTGTGGCAGTCACCTGTAGGGTGTAGACTTTCTCCTCTGAGGGAAGGGAGGCCGCCAGATAGATACGACCTACAGCAGATAAGGGAAAAAAAAAATGTGTGGTTAAAATTTACAGGGCCATCAACAGGAAATATGACAATGTCACGGTTTCCATGGTTTTTTGTGCTGTGCAAATTCATAGAAACACCAGTAACAAGGTTTCAAGACATACAATATTTAACATTTGAGAATGATCATTGACTTGTGTGATAGCGTTAGGTATTGGTTTTTTTTTTTTCTCCACATTTGGCTCACCTGAGTTGGTGGTAATGCCGAAGTAACCCCTGTCATTGCCAGCAGTGATACTGTACTGAACACTCCCAAAGCTACTGCTGTCTGGGTCCTGGGCCTGCACCCTGACAATGGTTGTTCCAGTGTTGGCTTCTGACAGATCCACATTGATGCTGTAGTTATGTGGATAAAACTCTGGATGATTGTCATTGACATCTGTGAGGGTGACCTTTACTACAGCACTACTTTCCAGGTTACCTACAAAAACATATTATGTCCCTGTCAGATGTCACTCCATAAAAACATCAATATCTATCATCACTTTAACCAATATATTGCAATTAATTCTGCCAAGCTGAACCAGAAAATATTTTAACATCATGACAAGTTCAAGATATGTCAGTAAAAGCTTTGTTTTTTTGTTTTTTTTTGCAGCGAGAACAAACTGACAACCACACCTGAATCTTTTGCGAACACCGTGAATTCATGGCTTGGTTTTGTCTCAAAGTCAAGAGCCTGGCTGATACAGATCTGTCCGCTGGTGGTTTCCACAGTAAAAGATTGAGAGGCAGAGGAATTGTCCAAATGGTACCTGACTCCATTCTGGCTCCCTCCTTGACAATCTGGATCATTTGCAGACACCTAAAAAAACATTGTGGGTTTTTTTTATTTCAACATAATCATTCTTACAAGTATTTATTTATTCACTGCATGCTGGTCCAATAAAAGACCCAAATCAACTGAATTTTTCCAAAATGAAGATAAATAATTTTCAATTCAAATCAAAATTTGGGGCTTTTGCCCTATAAATTTCTCTTTTTATACACAATGGTAAATTGCCTAAATCAAAATCATCTGTTAAGTATATTTCATAAAGGTGAATAATGTGGCAAATGATGAAAATACCTTTGAATTTACTTTACCATCTTCACATATATGATAATTTGTATCATCAATGTGCCACAAATCTGGGTTAGAATAGGTTCTCAGTACCCCTTGCTTGTCGTAAGAGTGACTGAATGGGGCAGTCCTCCAGATGAGACAGCAAAAGCTGAGGCCCCATGTTACAGCAGGTGTGGCACAATAAAATCCCTCCCTACTCAGGGGCCTTAAGTGCAAGCATAGGCCTAAATTTTGCTGCCCTTCATTGGTAATGGTGACATCTCCATATAAGTGAATAATTCTTGAGCGGGACATTAAACAATATACAACTCAATGTGCCACATTTTAGAGAAATTCTTTATTGAAAGGTTACAGGATTCTCAATTAACACTTGTATATGAAAATCACAATATTGTACAGAAATTTTGGTTTATGGTTCAGATAGGTGTGAATGCTGCACTGTTATCAGCTTTTACAAATATTTATTCTCTTGATCATAGTCTCTGATCAAAAATGTCAGTGACCTTATTCCATTTCAGCAAACCCCTCTGACTCCATAAACAGATGTGTTGAAAGCAGTTCAATTTACGTCTCCAAGGTAGGAGAGCCAGGAGGACAATTCACCAAACCATCAAAATCAGACAGAATGACAAAAAATATAAACATTAACGAACATTCCACCCATCTCAGCTAAAATCAGAGGACCACAAAACCAAGTGTAAAGTGGCAAAAAATCCACGTAAATAGTTAGAGAAAGGATATACTGATTATCTAGTTATAACTAGGAGCTATATACTCCATTTAATGTCCTTCATCACAGCCTTCAGGTCCCTAAAGGTGATAGGTATCATTATGTAGTTTGGTTTCAGGTGAACAAAGACTCTGTGTGTATTGCTGACAATAAAGACAGATTGTACTCTCAGCCTTAACTTCTATAACATCAAACTCTGGGTATTCATGCACCGTTTCAAAAATCATACAGCACTCCAATTACCTCATCAATCAGAATTCACATACCTCTCTACCACACAGCCAACAAACTCTTTTAATTTTAATTCTACTCTTAAAATACAGGTATCGTTTTGATTTGTCATGGTTATTGATTGGCTTGGCATTATCAGATTCTGACTTTTTCTGTTAGTAAGTCAATTTAAAAGGAAATTGTCATTTTGAAAAGCAAAAACTGACTTAAATCTCAATTGCCCAATTATAATTCACAAATGGGTAGATAAGAGATCAGTTTGAAGTTTTTTGTATTCATGGAGAAACACAGTGGTTGTGCCTGTAAAGGGTTAATCCCGTTATTTTATACAACCTTGAGTCTGATTACACCCCTCTACCAACTCCCCACCACAAAACAATACCAACAAAGTCATTATATAGTCATTACCTCAAATTAAGTCTTTGTGGTTGATAAATATTTTGGCAGCAAATGGGCATTCCATTGGCCTAACAACAGACCCTCACTCTCATTACACCTGGTTACAGTGTGAAGTTATAAGCACACTTGGTACCAACATGCAAAAATTACAAACTAGTCAAATGCAGATTCATTTAAAATATTTGGTGTGCTTTACAGAATCTCTACGAAAGAAACACAATTGGCAGATAAGATGAATGTTGATGACTTGAGAAATTTCTAAATTCAGTAGTGATAAGGGGAACAATCAGTGTCTTCCATTAATGGAAGGGAGATAACTTCTCTAGCTTGTTCTGCCTACCAGCATTAGGCTGGCACTTCAGAACACAAACATCCATCATCAGCTATGTATCTGGGGAAGCACTTTCCCATGTCAGACACAAACTTCTCGAAACTTTTTCCTTTTCATGAAAGAATTGTTGATAAATCTGATTACTTCACATCAAGCATCAGATGTGTGTACCTTGCCAAAATGGGGATCATTTTTATGGAACCATACAAAACACAAGACATCAAACACTGATAATATTTCAGACTTCAAATAATCCTATCAAGTTCCATCTAAAGTTTTTATTTTGAATATTTTATCCATGTGATAGTTTTTATCATACATTTCATAGTAATTTGTTTTGCCCAATCTCTTCACCTTTTTGGTGACTTCTAAGGAATCTCTTAATTTGACGGATTACAAAAGCATCAACAATGAGGTTTGGAAAAGGATTGTGTACCCTGACAACCATGGTCTGAACACAGCCTTAATTTGTTTGGCTTTTTGATGTGCTACAATTACATTTTGCAGAGATTATAAACATCTTGAAAATAAAGTAGACAGACTACAAGTTTTTGTACATAAAACATATGGTTTATAAGTTTGATCTTTTTTTCCGAGCTAAGAGTGCTGTACAAGGTGTGTGAATAGGAGAATAATTGTATCACAGGTGATTCTTCATTTCCTGTCTTCCTTTAACATGATTAATATCTTCACCAGCTTTTTTTTGATGTTACAAATGTAACTCTCTTTTGAAATACTTAGTGCTCACTGAACCTATTCATACCCAATTAAGAAAAACTTTTCCAACTCATAATGTACAGGGTGTGACAATGGCATGTTTGCATGAAGTTTAGGCACACTTTTGTGGCAATTCTCAGAATACTTGATGAAATGAATGCTGTCAAAGAAATGCAAGATGTGTGATGGAACCCAGAAAAATGCAGAAACTGTGAGGAAAATTTATCCCAACCATCAGCCTATGGTGCTAAGAAGGATGATAGTTTATGGCAAATTACAGATGATTAGTCAATGGTTGCTTTGCAAATTAACTGGTGGGTCACACAATTCATAAACAGTAAGGCTCCTAACTCTTTACAGATGCACAAGAAAAATAAACTCCCAAGATTTTCAAGATATCAAAACTTTGAGAAGTTTTGGAATGAAATATATCAGTCACCTGGGTTTTTGAGTAGCATGAAATCACCCCCTACTGACTGCCATTATTTGTATAGGTCTATATTGATCATGTACTCAAGCATAAGTCCTGTGTTTGTTTTAAGTTCTGGAGATCATATAAGAAATTTACTGGGTGTTTAAATAATGCTTTTGAAGAAATAGATATCTATGTTAAAATTTAAAGCATTCCAACAAAAGCCAGATTATTCATATTTTCTTCTTTCAGCATTCTGTGAACAACATTC
The DNA here is from genome assembly GCA_024699665.1 of Ostrea denselamellosa. Classification (NCBI taxonomy): domain Eukaryota; kingdom Metazoa; phylum Mollusca; class Bivalvia; order Ostreida; family Ostreidae; genus Ostrea; species Ostrea denselamellosa. Next base: position 7,997,757 of record JAMZEH010000023.1, on the reverse strand, counting down.
AAATTCCTTAAGTAAATTGGCCAGCATTTGGACACTGTTAAACTGGTTCACCTGAGGCGTGAAGTACAGATTCCTGATTCTAAATGTCGATAAATCAATACCATCCAGAACTGGGACAAGTTCCTAACATAGTTAAATCAACTGCCATTTTTTCCACATGCAGTAATTCTTGGTTAAAGCAAGTGTGGGGCATGTAGATCACTGGATTGAGAGAAAGTCAATGGTTGTACTGAAGCCCAGATCTTGGGTCTGTCCCACAACAATAGATGGACTGATCCTCTAGTATATAACACAGTGAAGGAATTACTGGGATCTAGCTAACTCTGTCACTCTCACCAAATACGAGATTATCTCTAATCTTACCATACTTCATAAATAAATGGATCAATTCCCCACTACAGTTTCTTAATCATATCAAAAACGAATGTACAGAAATTTACTTGTTACGTTATAATTTCTAAAATGTGCCCTAATTTTGAAAATCATGAATACCTCACTTAATGCTATGTTACACTTTGCACAAAATATGACTAATATTGTTAGGCATTTTTATTGTCCATCCACCATGATTTGAATTTAAACTGAGGAGCTGTTTATCATATTTGTGGATTGATCATTCTGGCGCTATACCTATACCATCTGTTACAAAAATTTCACGGAATAATTTTAGTATTCATTGTTTTCAAAATTTACAGAAAAATCTACCTAAAAGTTTGAAAATGGTTGAAAAAGATCTTCTTCATACTACTTCTAAAATACTTCCTGCAAGCTGAAACCTATCTGCACTTCTGCAATTCTATATATTCAACACACCTTGGTGAGATCTCTGCACTGTTTAAAAATACAACATTATCTTGTCAATATTTGCAGACTGGGTTATCATTTGAAATATACCAACATTTTATATTTTTTTTAAAAACTGCTATATGTAATGAAAATGATCATATCAACCTCACAGCCTGGGAAGTTGCCATTATTGAATGATGAAAAATTCTTCAATGTTTAAATTGGTTGTGATGATCGTGATCGAGCACTGAATAATTCAGGGGTGTTTATTTTAACCATCTACTTGTACTGCCAGGTAATTCCAAACTTTCCTAATTCAAAGACGCTCTAAAAGTAAATAAATGAGGGCACTTCACAAAAACTGTCTCAGAGAAAAAGACATATTTCTTAAAACATGAGGACTGCATTACCAAAGATAAATTTTCAAGCTCTACAAGCCCCTCGTAACAGCCAGCACTCGTGCTATTAGCATATTGACTTTAACTTTGCTGAAGGCCATCATTTCTTTCACAAAGAGCTCAAGTAATTCAATAAGTTTGTGTTTATAAAGTCTCTTTAACAAAAGGGAATTATTCATACATCAAATATCAGAATATGTAACCCCAACTTTTAACATTCCTTTAGATATGATATAAGTTCTCAATTACTTGAGTTAATTCCCTTTAAGATGTACAATGTTTGTTCCCCCCAAGACCTTTTTAAGACATCTGTTTATTTGAACTCCCTGTATTAGCTCTCTATCTCCAAGTGTTAATTACATGTGATATAGTCCATACATTGAGATAGCTGTGTGAAAACCATCATTACATAATCATTTACAGACACCTGGTATGATCAAAGTCCAGCAGATTTATTGGAAATCAGTTTTGGTTTACAGATAGCAGTTAGGAAAGGGACCTTGGGCAATGTCCTGATAGGAAACTTTATAATGGCATGTTGAGGACAAATATTGACCAGGTAATTAAATCTTAGATAATCTTGTGACATCAGAATAAATACTGACAGCCCCTCTCTTCATGTGACACTCAGGAATAAACAGAGAACCACAGGAAAAAACATGGAGAAAATACCAAGCATACTTCTCCAGATTTTAAAAGTTTGAATATAAATAGTTACCAAGATTTTAGCAAAACAAAAAAAACAAAAAAACAAAAAAAATGTCCATCACACCCAAAATGTAGAAATCTGTCACCTTCATAACATTCAAGGATAGCATGTTTTAGTACATTACTGCAATAACGTGGAAAGCAACAGGCCACAACATCGTACATTTTTAATGAGTCCCTGTAAAATTTAGCCCCAGCACAATTGAACCATGGGAATATTATTTTCTTCTGGGAAGTGACTATAGGGTATCAGGCGATACTAATTATTGTGCGATACAATGTTTCATTAAATAGGACATAAAATCAAACATTTCAAATATATCAGCTCCATCATAGTCCTCGGCTGTAAGGGAGTGCTCATAATAAAGTAGACTTGTAGGCTAATAAAATGTATCAACACAAAGAAATATCATTGTACAACAGCCACATAAAGAAAGCAGAAAAGCAAATTTATGGTCAACTTTGTGCCTACAGCATTGTCTGTATAGTGTAATTTGCATAAATATGTGTTACAGTTTGTGTAAGGAGATACGAATATTTCAAAAGGAAACGTTGTTAGTTGTCAAACAAAAATACTATCACACCTAGAGGAAGTGCATTCAGAAAATTATTTTATGAAGATAATTTTAATTAATAGTTTAACCATGTCCCTGGGCAATGGATATATATATATATATATATATATATATATATATATATATATATATATAATAAAAGTATAAAATTCAAAGGAAAGATGGATCCTTCTTAACAAAGAGAACACAATATATGTCAAATAAAACCTTTCACTGAAGTGTTTTGGACAAAGATTTTTTTAATATCAATCTAGGTGAATTTGTGACACGCATTGCAGAGATCCACTGCAAGTACAATAGACAGGATTACAGTTTACGAGTTCCATTAACGCAGCTAGTTCACATTCCTCCCATTTAAATATTTTTTTTCGTTTCAAAGCCTGGCTACCTTGGTACCTGAAAGATTTCACTATGATAGAGTTTTTGTGCCTGATGTACCCCTCCAAGTGTTTGAGTGATTAAACAGAACCAATTACAGACTTGTGAAATTCATAGATTTGTACTGTCAACATGAAAATGTGATAAAATGCACAAAATAGACCACTCTCAATAGAAATCGTCATCCCCCTAATCTTATTCAATGTAATAAAATGAGTATTTCTAGATGCTAAACATGCTAAAGTGTGTTTCTCCAGCGAAAAGTGCCTTGAACTATATTTTATTTCTGTATAAATAAATTTTACCTGCATATTCTAGCTCTGTAAAGTCAAGTCATAAAATATACACTCTGTATGAAATGTAGATAAAAAATATCTTTAAATGGGATCTTTATACTTAAATGAAATAAATGAATATTGGTGTAGCAAAATAAAACCAATAAAAAAAATCCTTGGGGATTTTTACATGCCAGGGCTGAAGCCATGACATTTGATTTATGTCTAAGTCTATTCAGCTCCCAACACATAAAAGCATCCCTAAAACTTACACATATTTACAAAGAATCTGAATAGTATTTGCAAAAGAAATCAAAATCTCTAGATAGCATTGAAAAGAAAAAAGTATGGGCCATTTAGCCCTGTCTTTAATCCTTCTCTACCCCCAGCTGTCAAGAATCAGAAATCTATAGAATATGTGAAATATAAATTTGCCAGAGCTCTGCTTCACAGTTAACAAGGTTAATGTTCAGAAAATTATTAATGACTTCTATAGGTAATTATTTTGTAATGCACCACCCTACCAATACAACAAATAGACACATAAAGTAAAGTTTCAGATTATTCCAACAATTGTCCCAGAATCTTTCTATCACTATAACTGTTACTCCCTTTTTCACTTTCAAAGCAGACAGAATACTTTCAATTTTTTTTCACTCCAGGATTCCACACCTCTGAATTCCTATCCAGACATCCCTATCTGTTTTTGTCTTTTAATAGTATAAGATCTTAGACTCTAAACTATTTTGGCGATTACAGGAGAAAGCAAAAACCATTAGCCACCCAAACCTATTTGTTTTAAACCTTTAATGAGGCAACAAGTAAAGTTAAGAGCTTCCGAAGGGACAAGACAATCGTGAACATCACCAAACTGAGATAGCATGGTGGCGACTCAGCGATTCTGGGTGTCCAAAAATAAACAGGAGAGACAGGATGTTCTCCTGTCCGTCTGTGGCATATAACCCGTGACACAAATTGTAATGCAACTACAGAATGACAAAGCATTAATTTATGGGACAAAATTTTCTACATCTGGAGAAAACAAAATGCAGTGATCACGAGGTCTACAGTATACCTCTGAGGGTGGGCAGGCCTGGGGGTTTAACAAAATTTACAACATGAAACTGATATTAGCCAAAAATGCCATTATTTATTGCACCTTCAGTACCCTGGGAGGAGTCTCTGTGGCCTGCCCTTAGGTTACCATGCCATTCTTTGTATAAAACATATCCTCTTTTCCCAAAGTGTTTGATACACCAGATCTTTCTATATAGTGTTAACTTTGACTTGATTAAATCTATACAACAGTCTAACAAGTAAACAAATGCTTTCTGTCAGGAAAAGTTACCCACAAATAGATGGCAAGTTCATTGAGAAGCTTTTAACATATATTTGAGAAAGCCTGGATTTCGGGACACTTATTGCATTACCACAAATGTTTACCTGATAGGACTGTTGAGGTACTTGGCTTATGTACCTGTGATTAAAATTCCATAAAACTCTACGTCTGGCTCCTATAACAGAGCCAATAGAAATAAAATTAATCCACAACATGCAAGATTCTTGCCCAGGAGACTAATAAGACTTTTGGGTCCAATTTTTGGATTGAATTGCATCTTGTGATGGGAGCTAAAGAGACAGATATTGCCTATTAAACAATGGGAGACCAAAGAGACAAAACAACTCGCTATATTACATTTAACTCCTGTATGTAACAAGGGAAATTATAGCAAGGATATTACACACGTCCTGTGAAAGTTCTCTTTCTGCACATTCCTACGAATTAAAGGGTGAAGTCATTGTTTAGATGCCGCTTCTCTTTAATATCCCCCTATAATCTGGATCTTGTTTTTGCACACAGTAGGTGATCATGAGATTTTAAAATAAGAAATATTTTAATCTTATGATCATCCTAACATTTCTAAATTTCTTATTTTGTGGGATAAAAGTTTTAAAGTCAATCTATTGAAAATGCTACCTAACACATTTAAAAAAAAATTCCCTTGGGTAAAATAATGAGTTTATATGAATCATACTGGCATTGATTGAGTTAAACATTTTTAATCTAATTGCTTAATCTTCAGTGAACTGCAGCGTGGATGAAAAAATGTGAATAAAGAGCATATTAAAATGATTGAAGGTTGCCGCCATTCAAAGCCATCAGTGCAATTTTTAAAGCTTTGTAGCAAGTTCTAATAGATTCACATATACCTGTAAATGTGTAAAGCAGAAATGTTCAATTTAGCAAGTCTGTAACATTAAGGAAGCCAATCACTACACCAATTTAAAATCATCAAATAATTTTAAAAAGTAATCCAAGCTTAAAGTGCACTTTCCTGAGAATTTGAATTTTGTAGTATACATTCAGTCTAAGAGCCAAGTCAAGACAATTTGAAATTAAATTTTTTGAAAAAAAAACCCAACATGATGATGATCAAAATAGTACATTTGGCCCTTTGGCCTCACCATTTGATACCTGTACACACAGTACACTCTCAGTTGAACAAGAAACCTGAATATCACCTTAGTACAAACACATTTTAACATGGAACTGATTCCTTAAACTCTGGTCCTCTAATCTCATGTCCCCCCAAATTTTTCCTGGTTGATATTTGATCAGTGTAGAGGACAGGAATTTTTCAGAGGTGAGGTATGATCATGAGAGGTACCCCATAATTATCTTCCCAAATATCATTCCAAAATGTTCTTTGTCCTACTGATCACTTTCAGGGTGAAATACGGCAAAGAGATTTTTATCTACCCAAGACAAATATAAAAGCCATAAAGCACGAGACGTTTCACAAAGGCATGAAAGAATGACAAATCATTCATGAGGTGTGTGTAAGCATTTGGACATTGCAGCTACTGGAGAAAGGTGTGAACTGTCTGCATGCCCCAGCAGGTGCCCCTCTTTGTTCTTTAAAATCCCCTCTTATCTGACCATGTAAAATTATCTATCTGGCCTAGGTTTTAACTGATTGATGTTCAGGAATTTTGAAGTAAGTTCATTTAATACCTGTACTACTAACAGGTGTTGACATCTCACTTATAGTGAATACTTTGAGGACTAATCTAGTTCTACAGTCCATGTTTCAGACCCAATGTTTTCCTTCACCAACTCCCCACTTAAAACTCAGAAATCAAACAGCTACTCAAGATAACAATTTTACAGTCAAGAGTGCTGATCAGATAGCCAGACATTCATTACATCACTAACTCCACATTACATTTTGCAGTGTTTGCTAACAACTAAATGCCATTACACCGATGAGTTACATTGTAACTGGGAAAACTGTCTCCAGACTTTTTCTGTTTGATCCAATAAGACTCTCAATCACCCAGGGCCCCATCCCCACTGAATCAAAATCATTGAAAAATCACTGTTATCTTTCATCTTATTGATAAGATGGGTGAATAAGATAAATCATGTCTTCCTGTATTAAAGCCATCAGCTGTCACTCAAAGATTATCTACAGAAAAAAGTCCTCCAGCATCTTGTATAACAAAACAAGAGTGAGACAACTGCTTGAGAAATTTTTGGGTGACACATGATTTTTCACTTGAAATGTCCTTTGCAGTTTTTTTTGTTTTTTTTTTAAATTTCTTGCTTTTTTTTTTATTGCATGGGTCGCAGTGAATTTTGTCTAACTTGCTGTGTCATAGCAAAACTGGATATAAAACTTATACTGCATGCCCCATAAATGGACACCAATGACAGAGAAAGCTGTCAACTCTTCCACTGTCTTATGCCAGATCCATTGATAATGATCTAGCTTTAGTAGTATGATATCTGCTTCCCTATACATGCTCTGACTCTTTCCCTTATTCCCGATTATTTCCATTCACAAACTGCTGAGTCAAGAGCAATACAATTGGTTAATGCAAATTTATGGATTAACAACTGCAGCTGAAAGAAAAGGAAATCATTTCTGAAAGCAGAGTAGGGATATTGCTTTCAATGTCTTTGATAAAAAGAAATGACCTTGGCTTTATCATCTTTTCTCATGTACCAGTAAGAATTTTTACAATTTCTTTCATGATATTGTCAATGTGATATTGCAACAGGATCTTTACATACACATCATCAAAACAGTTCTTGGATCACAAACACCAGCTACACAGATTCAACTGACATCAAGATATGTGCACATGTAAATTACTGAAACCTAAACATGCATTGTCAAAAATTGAAATATGCCCGCCTCATTTAACAAATACAAACGAGTGAAGTTGGAGATGACAAAAATATCTAAATGATCTCTTTCAGCTGGTGCATAATAAGGTATAAGATATTCGACTCGGTATGTGAACAATACAGACTGAAGGTGAATCAAGACATTTTCTTCAAACCTACAAATGAGAGTGTCACATGTCTAACAGAACAAGAGCCGTATTTGTGTGCTGGATCCAAGAAGCTTTTGTGGTACTGCTTTCTGTAGATGTTGCTTATTGCAAGATATCTTACGCTTGATCTGGCCGTCACCAAAACTTTGTCAATGATACATACAGCTGATCAAATTTCAATCGGTAACCTTATAGAATTCATATAGAATGGCCTGCATGCGGTTGGCATCTTGGTCTCTGAGAGGAAGGTCACTTAGTCTAAATTCAAATATCTTCAAATCACTGGGCTGTAAGTTTTAAATAATACATTATGCATACAAAATAAATTTTTAAGTAGGAATTTTGTGAAATTGCAACCAACCAAAGCATGATTATCCTGCAAAGATAGACACATTTCTCAGATCTTTATACAGGGTATGCAAATACATCACAGAATACTAATGCATTCACCTTGAAATTGTTTCCATTCAAGTGACATACCAACCAAAAGGCACACATTAAATTACTTTCACATACATTATTGCTTTCAGTATTAATTTCTACAAGGCATTCGGAGAATCAATATATATATATATTCATATTTTCAATTCACCATGAGATCTCTGATTTAGTCAGCAAGTCAGAATTGAATAGCTACAAGATAGACCTAGAAGCTGCTGTTTGTTGACCACTGTTGACCTTTCCTGGACACCTATCTTGCTGACCATCAGACAAACCCTACACCTTTCAAGTCCCTCTAACATTATCCATGTGAAAAAAACGGATTAGAGAGTTATGAATACGCCATTAGCAAACCCAGTGTGATTTTTATGGAGACCAACCTTACAACAGATATTCTATGTGACATGCTTTCCCAAGTGTAACCCAAAAAGAGCAATTTGTTTGAGCAGCCAATCTCTCTAATAGGATTGAGGGGATTAACCCATCACAGGGATGAAACCATACAATATTCAGCCAGTGTCACTTGTGAAAAATTTTGCACAAGTATTACAAAGCATCCGCATAAAATTTTTTTCAAAATAAAAATTATGTATAATTATGTATTTCTTCACATTTCAAAGAGCACAGGAACCACTAATGACAAACAAGACAACACAGGCTTTCCAAAATAAAAATAATTAACACACATTCTGAGCAACAAATCAAGCAATCCCCAAATCTGTATTGATATCAAATACTTTCTCTACAGGAAATCTCTCTTTTATAGGAAGTACCCTTTGTTGCACATATAAATTACAAGCAGTCTGGACCAAAACAAGGTTAATTGCCAAACTGGGCCTATTAAAGAAAGGGCACTCATTCTGAATTCTATTCAAGTAAATGCCTTTGCTATGAAGGTTTTTGTCAGAAAAATACATGAGAATTACAAACCAATAGATTCAGCTTGGCCATTTCTTTCAATATTGCCATGACAGCAGAAAAAGTGAAGAAAAGAATTTTAAGAGAGCGAGAAAATTTATAGCAGTTAAACATATTTTATCGCCTGTATCAATTCAGTTAGAAAGGTCGGCTGTCTGTGTCCACATAAAATTGATTTTCCGGGCAAATTTAAGAACATTTGATATTGATAGAAGCTTAGACAAACATGGTCAAATGGACTCCAGGAGAGACTGACCATGATCAGAATAATGGCTGCAACAGGAGGGAATGCTGGGAGCTGGGCACCTGGTTATTTACCTCATTTGTAATCTGTCACAGGCTTCATCTCCGCATCAGACTCTACCTGAACAAATGTCTAATGCACATGTGTACGTCATTAATTTTGCTGAGGTGAATCAGCATGGCCACAATGGGATCTGTCAAATGTTCAAAATTATCCCATGACAATCCCCTTTCAGTAAAAACAAATACCTATTTTACATTACTATAATATATATGGATTCATTCAGAATAATTTTTGTTCATATTCAATTTAGAACTAATTAATAAAATATTCATTTTAAATTTATGTTTTTAATATGAGGATACATCTGGTTCCTTATACTCAATCTGTTAATTTATAATAAATAATAAAATTAATTTGTGACAAATACCTTTTAAAATATACATATTTCAAACTTTAAATGATTCATGATATTTTATATCAATAGCATAATCAACCTACAAAAACACAAATTTGTGGTATAAATATTTTTTGGAGGAACACAATTTTTGCAATGCTTCCCTGAATCAGGTTTCCCAATGAACCACATTTCACACTTTTGTAGGAAGAAAGCATTTAAGGAAATTAGTCAATATCACACAATGCATATATATGTTCACAATTTGACTGTCAATTGATAGTATCTATATTTCTTATCTATAACTCTGATCACCTAAATAATGTCACTTGGTACTAACTGTTATACATGTTTTGTAATCTTATAATTAATGATATTCATTAGGGATAGTTCCCATTGTAAAGGTGTCATTCTAAGCACATGAAGTCATCCTTATCCTCTATGTAATCAGTATTTGCTACCCAGTCAACTTCTGTTTTATTGTGATCATAGACCCTTATGTTAAAAGTTTTGATTACAAAGGTTGACATAATGAATTCTCTTGGTCCACTGCACCTGGGTGACCCCATAACTAAAGGTACACTTTCCACTGTTAAACCAATCTCAATAGTCAATAAAATTACCAAAGTTTGTATTAACATGATTAAAAGTCCTAAATACCTACACAAAAGAAGACAAACAAAAGGGGTATATACTGTTAAGCCTTTTCTTTTATTTCCCATAAACTGCCATGGGATTAAAGCTAGTAAACATTTTGAATTTTTTGTAATATACCATTGAGAGGGCTGAAGAGCTAAATGTCAGAAATTTGATTATGTTGTGTTATCCAACTGCTGGATGGGCACCTAACTACTAAACTTGTGGGTTGTTTTTTTTTTTGGTGACCAAGGACATAGTCAGACCATATTGGTCAGTTTCCACTTAGTGACTCTTCAGAACCATTTTCTGTCCTGTTAGTTCCATGTCTGCTCTGCTGGACGTGGGCCTTTATCCCTTATGTCAACAGAATATTTGTTCTAGGATTACCAATGGGGACTCTCTATATGGAAGACATTCCTCACACAAAGGCATAATGTGAACATATTAAAATCTCTTCTTTACACAACTAAACACTTTCTTCTGTATGTGTGGATAAAATCTTTGAAGCATTTCTTATTGTGGTTCGTAAACACCAATAATTCCTTGAAGAACTACCCAATGAAAACATTCACTGTATTATTAATGAGCCCAGACGTGCGAGATGTTGTCCTGATATAGTAAATCAAACATTTCAAGCTATTTGACACTTACAATGTCTTCTTGAAAAATTGTTTCTAAATATAGATGGTACAAAAGGAATACTTTTGGTTCAATTAAATGATCTTTAAGGACACAATTTTAATATATATATCTGATATGCTGTAAGCAGAAGTGTGTATTCCGCCAAAATACATGGTTTTTCTGATGTTAAATGGTTTTCTGAATGACAATTCGATCTGACCAATACATTATATCGTGTTACTGCTCCTTACGTATTACATTGTTTATCTGTCATGTGCTTCTCTTACAGTACAGCAGGTGACAGTCGATGCCCTAGGGGCCAGGAACAACAGCATTGTCGTCCCACATTCATACTATCCCACCATGATCAAAGAGCATGAGAACAACTAATAATACCAAAGAGAGTCTTACTCAACATCAAAGCATGGCTCATCAAGCTTACAGGAAAACACCAGGGTGTAGTCCCCCTTTACAATCACCAGAATGGTTGTAAACTTTATACACCAAACCAATCAATTGATTTTAATCAAGCAGCAAGTGTCCCTGGTAATTATGTCACACACTGTATTGTATATCACACACTGGAACCAGATTAATTAGTTTTAATCAAACAATAATAACTACTATAAGGTGAAGTGCATTTACCCCCAAGGAGATTGCAGCTTTTCTCTTAAAGGTTAATCAATCTTGAGAAGGAATGCAGTTACTTGTATTGGGAGATCCCAGAAATCTATAGAGATTTTTGAGAGAAAAAAATCCACATTCAACAGAACACATCAAGGCCATTCATCATGCTTTCCAAAGTAATCCATCTTACTAAACCCAGCTGCTTGCACTTTTTCAATCATTTGTACAATATTTCTACATTTCCTCAGGGCAATCTGATGTACACTAAATAAAGGGGAACCGTTCAGCAAGATATAGCTTTGGCAATTTACTTTTTTTTTTAAAAGTTAAATCCATTAAAACACTTACCATCAGAATACAAGATCCAATGGCTTTATCTTCAGCTACCCTGGCTTCATAATATGACTTCTCAAATACGGGTTCAAGGTCATTGATATTGTCAATGGTGATGCTGACAGTGGCAGTTGATGACAATGGAGGATTTCCATGATCTGTAGCAATGACAATAACCCAGGGGTTTTGATTGTGTTCACAATCAATATTTGCATTATTCTTGGTGGTAATAAATCCAGTGGTAGCACTGATCTCAAACCAGTCTGAGTCAGAAGAAGGGTTAGATATCATGCTGTATGTAACAAGAGCATTTTCTCCCAGGTCAGGGTCATTGGCTGTTACCTTGACAACTGAGGAGCCAGCAGGTGCTTGTTCTGGAATGGAGGCTGTATACACAGTTTGTGTGAATTTGGGGGCATTGTCATTCACATCTTCCACTGTTATGGTAAAAGATTTGGTTGCATACAGAGGTGGTCCACTTGGTCCTGAGTCTTCTGCTGTAATTGTTAGGTTGTAATTGGAGTTGCTTTCTCTATCCAGGGGTTTTAAGATCTTAATGTGGTATATCACCTTGTCATCTGTCACAAGACCGAAATATCCCATGTCTCCCTGTAGTGTAACATTCACATTGGCATAATAATTGTTTGGAGAATCTGGGTCACTAACAGAGATGCGAGCGATGTAGCCCCCTACTGTCGCATTTTCATAGGTTTTGTTGTCTTTTAACAAATAAACAAGGTTAATATTTGCTGGTTGTTCATTAACATTGGTAATATTGACTTCCACCACTGCGTTTGATTCTAAAGCTTGGGAACCATTGTCTCTTGCTATCACAGACAATTCATAATGTTTCTGATGCTCATAATCCACTTGTTTGTTGATTCGAATTATACCCGTACTCTGTTCTATGACAAAATGCTTCTCTGGATCTCGATTGCGATCCAGAAGATAAGTTATATGACCATTCTCACCAGAATCTAGGTCTGTAGCACTGACCTTCACAATACTAGCCCCAATCTGAATATTCTCTGGAATTACCGTAGAGTATTTGGTGTGTGTGAATTCTGGAGCATTATCGTTGGCATCAACTACACTAACATTCACTACAAGGGTAGCAGTATGTGGTGTGGCTCCTCCATCCTTCACTTGAACAATCAAAATATATTCTTTTATACCATTATCATAGTCTAGCTTTCCATTCAACACCAGGTCCAGATACAATGTATTAGGATGTGCGGATAATGTTTTGCTTTCCAATTTGAATGTATTGTCTTCATTTCCGCTAACAATAATGGCTGGTGGACGGATGGTATTATCTCCAATGTCCAAATCTATAACACTTCCGATATGGACTTTACTTCCATTTGGTGTCATCTCAGAAAGGGAAAGAGACTTGCTGCCATTGGGGAAAAAGGGAGTGTTGTCGTTTATGTCAATGACATTGATCTTAATTTGAATGGGTGTAAATCCACTAGATGAAGAGGCATAAATTACAAGAGTGTAAGACGATGTTACCTCTCTGTCTAATTTTCGAGCAGTTTGGATTCGTCCGGACTGGGTATCTAAACTTATGTCATTCGAACTCTGAATTTGCTGGTAGGGTGGGGGGTATGCAGTCACATTGATTTGTCCTATATATTTCGGTGCAGGTTGTTCTTCAACAACATCGAACTTCAAAGTTACTTCACCCAACACAAGTGCTACTTTGCAAAGTAGCAATAAAACACAAAAGCTATTCGAAAATTTCATTTTGACGCTTGAGCATGGTCAAATGCTATGAACTTCTATGAAAATAAAAACTAGCTTCACAGTAAAGCCATACCTGCTTCCGTGGTATATCCACCTACAAAATTATTAAATAAAAAAAAAATCAAGAACACTCAAACAAATCGAGATAATCCATTAGATGACGGCACATCAATTAAGTCACCATTGAGGTCCATAGAATACTGTACTTTCTCTGCGGGAGACAAAAGGACTAATTCCATACCGTTCTACTGCACCGCTATAACGACGACAATGCGCCGCGTCGAACTACAAATTGCATACTCCCATTTCACACCTGTAAATCTAAAAAACGAAAATGTTGGACATCGGACACGTCCGTTTATCTATAATATCGTCATGATTCGTTAAAAGTTATTCAGTAACACACTACATTTTCACTCTCCTAAGTCGAAGCAGTAGCGTGTGTGTGTTGACTTCGCTCCGACTTGAATCAACTCCAGTTTCTAAGTTTATCTCGATAGAGCCTCGTTTTGGACTTTAATGAACAAGCGGCACACAGGTAAAGCAAACCAAACGGTGTGTAAACATTGAATTGGGCACCATTTAAAAAATACATTAACAATACGGAAAAGGGGATTATTTTGCAAACAATAGAATGCAATCATCACAAATAACCCAGGCTAACGCACCCAGAAAAAAGTACATGCTTATTATTGATATGAAAGTAAAACTAATATGCGCATACTGTACAGGTATACATGAAGGTGTGTACTTGCAATGTATTTGGGTTCCATTTGATTCATTAGAAATAGAAATTGGATTTTTTTTTTTATTAAATGACGTTTTATTTCTAATTTCCTTTAACTCGTTTTTAAAGGAGACTGGCGAACCTTTGTTTGAAGTGACCGCTCTTGATGTGTATTACAAAGGACAACTTGAGAAAATTGTAGAATCGAAATGGGAAATGCGTCGAATTTTTTAAAAGCTTCACCTACCTTAACATTTACTGCATGTTTAGTTGAAACAGCTTACATATACTACATCAAATAACATGCATATCTTCAAACTTGTGCTAGGATCGTACTTTTCTCGTACACGGATGTAGATGAATTAGAAAACAAACATATAAACGGGGGAAAAAAATATGTTACACCCGACGGGCCGGAAATATTCCTATGTGAATCTGACATGAAACGGTTTGGTATAACACCAACTTATGAACTGCCATTGCTCAATGTTCTTGTATATGTAATGTGTCTGTTGGTGAATTTAATCTCGATCTGTTAATATATACAGGTTGGACTAGACATTTGTAACAGGGAGAGAGAAAACATAACGGACCAGACCGGGATTCAACCCTGAAATCTCCAGTCAGGTGATCTACCACCTAAACTACCTGACCAATAATCAAAAATAGAAATGTGACACCCCCCTCCCCGGAAACTTCTTCAATTGATAAGATTGCTAGAGTTGTCTTTCCTGATCACGAGTGGCACAGTTTCCCCTCTTTCACTCCAGTTGTTTCATACGTTGCACTGCGGGGTCCTGACCTCCTCCCCCCCCCCCCCCCCCCCCCCCCTTTTGAAATTCACCTATATTTTTTTATATGGCAAAGAAAATATAATGACGTCTCAGGAGGAGGGGGTCACCTGGACCCCCACTTTTGATTTTTTACTTATGTTTCACATAAAACAACGAGAAACCGATTTCTATCTTTGATAACATAATTTTAAGGTAATTTCAAATAAACAAACAATAATGTTTTAGATTATAGCTCATAATTTATTAGTTAAATGAATTAATTGTTGTTTTATTTAACGTCCTTTTTCAACATATATTTGGTTATATGTAGATTGCAGGACTTAATCGTGATTTGTAGCAACAACTGAGCAGTGGACAAATGTCTTGCTCAAGGACAACTGCATAGCCCCGGTGAGATGTTGAACCCACAACCCTCAGGTCCGGACTCGAATGCTCTCCCAACTGTGCAACCCAGTCCACTAGATCATTCAGGTCACACATTTTACATGTAGTGCTCTACCTGCTAGAATATAAAAATCGTAATGAATTCATCATAGTTCATGATCACCAGCAGTACCACAAGAAAACTCCACCTCTACACATGACTATACCTATTCAGTTGTGTTGGAAATGTCTACTTACGTTTTGAGTGGAATTCAACTATATATATGTACAGGGTGTTGCACTCAAAAATTGAACCCCCAGTCAAATGACTTCTCAACAATTTATTTCAGTGACCTTTACCTGGCATAGAATTTAATTAAGATTTACTCTTAACACAGAGTCAGCATATAACGTACTGTAAATCTAAAGAAATAAATATAGATAAAGACAAAAAAGATTAATTGTGAAAAAAGTATCCTATTAGGACAAGGACATCTAAATTTACGTTATTTTAATTAGAAACACTGGAAAAAATTCGCGCCTCACTCCGCGGTAATATTTATGACACCCTTGTTATTGTCCGACCTTGGACCCCACCCCTTTCCATATTTCTGGATCCGCCCATGCGTTGAAACCGAATGAAGATATTTAAACTGCATCCATTTAAAAATAAGAAATTAGGTTGTTCCAACAACTTTTTTTCTTTGTTAAAACAGTGTTTGTGTGTTAGTAATGTATGTTGTTGTAATGGCTAATGTGTTTCCCTTGGTCTGATTGTTGCGTTCGCTTGCTGCCATCCCAAGCATAAGATAAGGCATTATTACATGCCTTGTACTTACTAGAATTACCATGTGCAGCATTTCGACTACACGATAGTATTTGCAATATTTGTATATAGGTATATATAAGTATGTTATACAAGTACATGCACACTAGTATTTCACAATTCAACATACTTGGTACCTATTTCATGGCTTGTATTTTGCTTTTAGAAATTAATTCAAAGCCCGAGGACTGAAATTGACATCATTATGAGCAATATACTAAGTGACAGCTGAGCAAGGAAAAAGCCTGAACTAAAATGAAAATAATTTTGACAGGGCAACAACTCTTAATATATAGGAAATCTTAGCTGGTATGTAACTTGATTATAACTCTAATAATTTTTCACGGTATTGGGGGGGGGGGGGTGTGTTAATACAGTTGTTATGTCTGTGAAAAATGACAGATTTGAGAAGTTTAAATGAAATTGTGAAAAAATGGCCAAACAGAAATATGAAAACAGACAAAAAACTGGAACGAACATTTTCGGAATGGGGCACATTATTATTATTATTATTACAAGGCATTTATATAGCGCATTATCTAACATTATAAATATTACTCTAAGCGCTTTACAACATACACAATTAATATGCACATCACTCCCCTCGCAGAACTGATATCTAAAAATAAATGATATTACTCTTATAATATCATAATACTGCTGAAATTAATGAACTTTTCTTGATGTTAGTTAGAATTTGAAAAGAAGTACGCGAGTTTCGTCGCATGGAACGTATATTTGGGCTTTTCGAACGTTTAATGACGTACACAACTCCGAGAGGCCACTTATTCGTTTTGAAGGTTGCTGTTGTTCAGTAGAGTGACATATGTTGAACATATCATATCCCCCCCCCCCCCCCCCCCCATTTTCTTCGCTTGTGTAGAGTGAAGGAATTATCAAGACTGACGTTTCCAGAAATTTTCACCCAGAATATGTATATTTTCCATTGATTTATGTAATGTATGTCTGATTGGTGCGGTCGAATGTATGAACATTCTATTTACTCTTCTACGCCAGTAATCAGTCGCGGTAGCTTAGTGATTAGAGCGTTCGCTTCGTAACCGGGAGGTCGTGAGTTCGAGTCCCGCTCATGCCATGACCGCGTCAAACATAAGATGTAAACATAGATAATGATTGCTCTTTGGCATTTAGAAGTGAGAATAACTGGTCTTTGGATATGACCTTAAAAACGAAGGTTTTGTGTCGCGACAGGCGTTGACACGTTAAAGAAACCCCACTGCTACGCTAAGCACAGGTCTAAATTTGTGGTTCTTCACGTACAGCTGGTGACGTCACAATATGAGTTGGCACATTAAAGAAACCCCTACTGTTACGCTAAGCACAGGTCTAAATTTGTGGTTCTTCAACTACAACTTAGTGAATCATTGAACTGCCCAGAGAAGAGAGTCCGGAACCTATCACCATGTCCCCACTCTCCTCCCACGTAGGAAGAATAGGGAGGATTAAACTTCCTGGCGAATTAAGGTGGGACGGGTCCTTGGGATCTTCCGCATTAATGACGTTTGCCTTCAAGTCATCAACTGTACCAATAAAGTTGGATCTGAGCTGAGTTCCTTGGTTGGACCTCGTGTATTTATGAATTTTCTCAGAGCTTTGGTGAAACATGAAACCTTGAAATGGATGGCTCGGATAGGGAGGCATGTAAAGAAGCCAGCCCGGTGCTTCGTATTCACTATTCTTCTGCAGACAATTTTCCATAGGTCAAAACATCAACTATGACAACCTAAAAGGTGGAGCAGGAGTCAAACGATCATATCTGGAAGATTAACCACGTTTTGCTGTAAGGGTTTCGCCAGGAATTTTCTGGAGGTGATAAAACGATGAACGATTCTCGCTATCAGTTTCTTCCCTCCATTGATCAGTAGTCAGCTGACCTTAAAGTTCCTCCGGTTATCTGTGTCTTCAGTGATGTGGTATTTATGTCTTTTTTGTGAGTTTTACTCGTCTTATTTTTATTAAGGGCATATTGCTGAAAATGAATTGTTCTGATCGTTCTATTGCTCCTTAATCTTGATATTTTGCTCCTTAATCTTGATATTTTGCTCCTTAATCTTGATATTTTGCTCCTTAATCTTGATATATTGCTCCTTAATCTTGATATTTTGCTCCTTAATCTTGATATTTTGCTCCTTAATCTTGATATTTTGCTCCTTAATCTTGATATTTTGCTCCTTAATCTTGATATTTTGCTCCTTAATCTTGATATTTTGCTCCTTAATCTTGATATTTTGCTCCTTAATCTTGATATTTTGCTCCTTAATCTTGATATTTTGCTCCTTAATCTTGATATTTTGCTCCTTAATCTTGATATTTTCTTTCGAAGCCCGTCATTATTTTATAGTGCTTAATTTTTCTAAATACGTTACAGTTATACATTTGGTTTGGTTGTTGTTGTCTATTAGTCGATCCCTATCATTTGTGTGTGTGTGTGTGTGTGTGTGTGTGTGTGTGTGTTGTAATATACTACTTTGTTTTAGTTAATACAGTCTTCTTTTGTCGCATTATGTTAGACGCTAAATAAAGCCCCGGTATCTGGATAAAGACGTCTTGATGTTAACTGGATATAAGAGGAAAGGAAACATGGTGTTTTTTTGGCAGCAAGGTCGGGATTTCTCATTGTTTGAAACTTTTGGAAAACGAAGTCGTCCTTCTGCTCGAATGAGTTCGTCATCAACATATGGATCTAATTGATATAACAGACTGTGAAGCGAGAGTGTTTCCAAGTTCTATAATACCCTTACCTCATCACAAAAATGTCTCTTTACCTGATGCTAAAACAACCAATTCAACACCTTGAATATTTTAGGAAATTTCTTGCTCAAGTGCTTACTACGTCACTTCTCTTTGGTAAATTTGAAACAGCTTGGAACATAAAACAGTAATTAGGGGAATCTAAGTACCAGACCTTGCAAATCCGTCAGATAAGCAATCCATGTTGGTAGATACGTCGATTGTTAATATGGAGATTTCAATTTTTAATTTTTTGTCTTTGTCTGGTTCTACCAATGAAAAAATGATAATAACAAACAGCGATCAATCTCAATTCCTGCAAAGAATACAAACTTAAGAGTAGGGCAAATACGGGCCACTGGACCACCAGAGTGGGTGCCTAGGAGGAGTAAGCATTCCCTGTCGACCGGTCACACCCTCCGCGAGCCCTATATTTTGATCAAGTAAATGGAGTAATCCGCGGTCAAAATCAGTGTGCCAAGAACGGCTTAACAGTCGATATGAAACTCGCAAGACAGCATTTGATCTAATGGAAGGTTGTAATGGCAGACTAGATCGCTATATAACGACCGTAGAATTCGCGAAACGCTGACTTTAGACGAGACTGTAGAAACTCCTGTAACATCAACTTATTTGTCAGTAGCATGCCTCGATTTAAAAATTGATTATACGCAGAACAAGGTCTTCCGTATCAAATTAGTTGATAAATGTAAACACCACATGCAGGTGATAATGGAATATTGCTAAATAGACAAGTAAAGTTGACGATGGAGAAATTGAAAACATTCCGTTTGTCAAGCTGAGTTGCCAGTTTGCCATCAGCGTCTATTTCCAATAAAATATCTTAGTTCTAAGCATATGGTGTCTTTTATTTCAAGTTGACTGGGATATATCGAATCAACATATGAATGAAAATGATCATTGTTAATAGATAAAACGTCATCGATATATAAATGTCGAATTAAAGGCCACAGCAAGATATTTCTTCTCATGTAGAAGCTTTTAAATGAATTCTGCATTATAAGAATATAAAAACAGGCCAGCTTACAAAGGAGCACATTTCGTGCCCATGTTGGAATATCTGATCACCAAGGACTACAAAAATATTGTCAATGAGAAACTCTAAAATCTTTTTGATATCAACTTCAGAGTACTTGTGCGTAGAGTCAGAAGGGGGGGGGGGGGCTAAACAAAATAAATTTTGGGTGACTGATAACTAGATATGAATATCCCCCCCCCCCCCATTTTTGTTGAAGAAGCAACTGTCTATGATGTCATAAAGTCTAGTCTTTAATTGATTGATTGATTATTTATTGCTTTCCGCCTCACTCAACAATTTTTCAGTTATCTGGTGGCGTCCAGTTTTTGTTGGTGGAGGAGAGAACCCAGATACAATGTACCTGGGAAGAGACCACCGACCGTCCGCAAGTAAACTGGCAAACTTGCTCACATAACGCCGCGGCCGAGATTCGAACACGCGCCGACAGAGGTGAGAGGCTTTGTGATTTTGAGCCCGATGCTCTAACCACTCGGCCACGGAGGCCCCCTTAGTCTTTAATTTATCATAATGTAAGGTGGCGTGAAGTCATACGTTTAATGTTGTTGACTTGAGAAAAGTTTTGGGATTTCAAATTTACTAAATGTTCTTTAGAACTTTTTGAAATCCACATTTAATTTACACCACTTCTGGCATATGTAGTGGCACTGTACGTTTGAAATTTCTACTCCACAGCAGTTAATATTTTCATGAGGAGCAAAGATAGAACATAGTAGAACATTTACTGGATCCAGCAATGTACCTGTTTGTAAGGGTTTTGTGGAGTTTGGGGATTACGTATAGGTAAGGTAACTCATATTCATTTACTAGTACTCCATTGATTGGTATATTAAATGTGTTTAAAACTGCAGTACTAATTTTAAGAACTTTTGAAAGGGCATATACAAAAATTAAAGGGGCATGGATACGATTCGAACTGAGAATTTTCAGATTTTACTTTTCCAATTTTAGCTCACTTGAGCTCAAGTGAACTTTTCTGATCGCCCGTTGTCCATCTTTCCGCCCGTCTGTCTATAAACATTTCAGCTCACCTGAGCCGAAGGCTTAAGTGAGCTTTTCTAATATAAACTTCCCGTTGTCCGTTGTCGGTGTTGTTGTCGTCGGCGGCATAAATTTTTCACATTTTCATCTTTTTTTTCAGAACCTCTGGGCCAATTTCAATCAAACTTGGATTCAAGTTTACTCAAATGAAAGGCAACGCTCTTCTTCAAGGGGAGATAATAGCAAAACCATGAAAAAATACTGAGAAATTTTGAAAATCTTCGTCGCCAGAACCAACAATCAAACTTGGTACATATCATCCTTTGGTAAGGGGATTCAATTTTGATCAAACAAAGGGCCATGCCCCTTTCAAAGGGGGAGATAATCACAAAAATGCAAAAGTAGAGTAGGGTCATTTAAATGTTTTCTTCTCAAAAAATCTTGGCCAGAAATGTTCCAATTTACAATGAAGCTTTCTGACATAGTGCAGATTCAAGTTTGTTAAAATCATGGCCCTCAAGGGTAGTGTAGGGCCACAATAGGGAATCGTTAATATGAGCCAAATGATTCAGGTGAGCGATGTGGCCCATGAACCTCTTTTTAATTATACCCCAGAACCACTGGGTCAATTTCAAGCAAACTTGGCTAAAAGCATTCTTTTGGGAAGGGGATTAAAGTTTGCTCAAATGAAGGACAACGACTCTCTCAAAGAGGAGATAATAGCGAAATAAGGAAAATACACTGAAAACGTTTTAAAATCTTCTTCTCAAGAACCACGAGATCAATCTCAATCAAACTTGGTACAAATCATCCTTAAGTGAAGGGGATGTAAATGTTTTCAAATTTAGGACCATGTCCCCTTCAAAGGGGAGATAATCACAAAAATGCAAAAATAAGGTTGGCCATTTAAAAATCTTCTCAAGAACCACTTGGCCAGAAAAGTTACATGGAAACATCCTGACATAATGCAGATTCAATTTTGTTTAAATCATGGCCCCTGGGGTTAGGATGGGGCCACAATAGGGAATCAAAGTTTTATAAGCGAAAATATAGGGAAATATCTTCTTCAGAACCACAGGGTCAGTTTCAATCAAACATGGTACAAATCATCTTTGGGTGAAGGAGATTCAAGTTTGTTCAAATGAAGTGCCATGCTCTCCTGAAAGGAAGATAATCACAAAAAATAATAATAAAAATATGGTGGGGGTCATTAAAAAATCTTCTCAAGAAATACTGGGCCAGAAAAGTTCTAATTTACATGGAAACTTTCTGACATAGTGCAAATTCAAGTTATTAAAACCATGACCTCCGGGGGGTAGGGGTGGAGCCACAATACGGGATCAAAGTGTTAGGTGCGAAAATATAGGAAAAAACTCTTTAAAATCTTCTCCAGAATCACATTACCAATTCATTCAAATTTAGTACAAAGCATTCTTTGGTGAAGCGGATTCAAATGTGTTAAATGTAGGGCTATACCTCCTACAAAGGGGAGATAATCATAAAAAATGCAAAAATAGGGTGGGGTCATTTAAAATCTCATAAAGATCCACTGGGCCAGAAAAGTTCTCATTTACATGACAGTTTTTAGACTTAGTGCAGATTCAAGTTTGTTAAAAGCATGGCCCCAGGGGTAGGGTGGAACCACAATA
This sequence comes from Ostrea denselamellosa, assembly GCA_024699665.1. Classification (NCBI taxonomy): domain Eukaryota; kingdom Metazoa; phylum Mollusca; class Bivalvia; order Ostreida; family Ostreidae; genus Ostrea; species Ostrea denselamellosa. The sequence continues at coordinate 7,975,176 of JAMZEH010000023.1, read as the reverse complement.
GCGGATCAAAGTTTTACATGTGTGAAGGGAAAATATTTAATATGGACCAAGGTGACTCATGTGAGCAATGTGGCCCATGGGCCTGTTATTGAAGTTTAGAATGCTTAACTAAGGTATTTCTAATGTCAGCAAAAATCTGAATGTCAGTTGCCAAGTTACATGAGAGATACATGTATAGAGCTCACAATTCTTTCCTACGTAAACAAGCTCGTGCCATGTGTTTGCTTATGTATGTTAAAAATACTACTGAAAATGTCGTTGAAAGCATATTTTCTTAATTTAACAAGTTAGTTCTGAATTCAACATTTTAGTGTTTGTCACATATCATTTTGTTTTAAATTTGATATTTTCTATAAAGGAATATATATGTAAACAAAAACATGACACAAGCCTTGTTTATATAAAGAGGAATTGTGAATGCTGCATCTCACTTGTAACATTTAAAGGATTGGTTGATCATAAGAAATACCTTAGTTTAGCATTGTAAACATAAGAAATGAAAAAAAAAATAGAATTTGAAAATTTTCAAATCGTTTCCATGTCCCTTTAAAGATTGTCATGTTTTATTAAGAGACATTTTTGGACAATATGTGCTCCATCTTAAAATGTGTCAGAAACTGTAAAACCTGTGGTCAATAAGAATTTAATTATTAGTAGTCTCATTGAGCGTAGATTTTATACCAAAAATGTTTGAGAATTTGACCCATTAATCTTCAAACGGTGTCTACGTATTTGAGTGTTAACTTTGTGGTCTGATATATGTGTGGGGAACTAAAGGGTCACTAAATAAAGAACATGGGGCATGAGGTTCGAATTGATAATGGAGATGATCAAATTCTCAATCATCTTTTCAATTCCCAGAATCATTCCATCTTGTCCATCAGGGTCAGATGTCTAAAACCAATCACCATACGAGGGCTGATTCATTTGTTGTTAGCCTTATATCGAAGGAGGTTAGCATGAATGTCTCTTTTCAACCCTACTATTCCCTGACTATTTAAGGTCATGTACCTGAAGACTGGTGTCATTTAATCAGTTTATATTGATGAGGTATCACTCTAAAGTAAACAAGGAAAGTGATTTTGCAAAATGGACAAAACGTTGAAAGAACAGTGATCCAATATTTGCATAAGAAAGGTTTAGCACCTAAGGATATCCATACTGATATGGTAGCAAATCTAGAGAGCGATGCCCCTTTGTATGCTACTGTAAAAAGGTGGATGGCGGAATTCAAACGCGGCAGGCAGAGTCTTGAGGATGACCCCCGTCCTGGAAGGCCTGTGACTACTGCATCCCTAGAAATAGTCTATAAAGTCCATGATATTATTATGACTGACAGGCTAGTTATAGAAAGATATATAGCTATAACAGTTGGCATTTCACAGAAAAGAGGATATTTCATTCAAGCTTTCATCCCGTTGGGTACCAAGACTTCTGACAGTTCATCAGAAGTAGACCAGGGGCACTTTGTCGCGTGCTAATCTAAACATTTTAGAGGTAGATCCTGCTAACTTTCTTCAAAGATTTGTTATGGATGAAACGTGGGTCCATCATTTTACCCCAGAGGCCAAGCGACATTCTAAACCATGAAAGCACTCTGGCATCCCGCCAAAGAAGGCGAAGACTGTTCCATCAGGTGGGAATCTTATGGCCTCGGTTTTCTAGGATGCTGATGGTAGATTATCTACAAAAAGGACAAACGATCATTGACATATACCATGCATCATTTCTAAGGCAGTTACGGGAAAATATTAAAGTCAAGCGCCACGGAAAACTCAGTAAAGATGTGTTGTTCTTCAAGGAGAATGCCCCAGTTCACAAGTCTGTCATTGTCATGGTTGCCATGAACAATTGTGGCTTTAAATTGATCGAGCATCCGTCTTATTCGCCTGATTTCGCTCCATCATAGATAACCTTTCATCTATTTCCAAAACTGAAAATGCCATTTCCGGTACCCACTTTCAGTCAGATGATGACGTCAGGCATGCAGTGGAGGACTTTCTGAACGGACAAGAAAAGGATTTCTTTAAAAGTGGCATTCGGGCTCTTAAACATTACTGGCAAAAGTGTATAGATACTGAATGGATTATTTTGAAAAATAATGCAATATGTCCGCCAAAATACGAACCCTTATATATGAAGCCCACAACATATCAATCAGCCCTCGTACTAAAAGTCCAAGTTTAAGTACTTTTTTCGTAGAGAACGAGATCACTGGATCAAGACATTAGGCACTGCCTAACCATATGGGTGCTACGACAACACAGATAACATAGGACTTTCCCCCAATACACAAAGATGTAAGTCATGGACATCATTCATTAAAAAAAGACTAGAAAACTCCCAAATATATGTTATGTCTGATTTGATTCACTTTTACCGCGCCCCAACAAACAAATAGATCTACATCATATTCACACAAAAGTTTTCTGTGTTGCATTAAAAGTTCTGATTACGTTATATGAAAAAAAGACAATGCAAGACTTCAACACCAAATTATAGATTTTATTCTGTGATAATGGATGGAAAGGTGAATATCACGAACAGTGATCAATCTCATAACCCCTATTAGGAATACTAAATAAAGAGTTGGGCGAACACGTAGCCCTGGATATACTAGAAGTGGGATTAGGTGCCTAGGAGGAGTAAGCATCCTCTGATAAAAATTGGTATGAAACGCGTCAGACAGTATTTGAACCAATGACAGGTTGCCTGGTAAACTAGATCGTTATAACGATCATATAGAATTTGTGAAGTGCTGACTTAAATCGAGACTGTTGAAACCCGTGTAACATTAACACTGTTTGTTAGTAGTCTGCCTCGATTTCAAAACTTATCATGCGCAGAAAAAGTTCTTGCGTATCGAATCAGTTCAAAGACATAAACACCAGTTGTAGGTGATGATGGGATATTGCTACATAAATATGAGAAGATGACGATGGATTGATTGTTTATTGTTTTCCGTCTCACTCAACAATTTTTCAGTTATCAGGTGGCATCCATTTTTTTTTTGGTGGAGGAGAGAACCCAGATACAATGTAGCTGGGAAGAGACCACCGACCTTCCGAAAGTAAACTGGCAAACTTTCTCACATATATCGGTGCGAGCGAGATTCGAACCAGCGCCGATTAGAGGTGAGAGGCCTTGTGATTTTGAGCGCAATGCTCTAATCACTCGGCCACGGAGGAGAAGATAAAGTCATCCTGTTTGTCACAAAGTTGAGTTGTTAGTTTGCCGTTAATATTCAATAAAACATCTATGTACGAAGCAGATGTGGAAGTCTGTGGTATGTTTTTGAAGAAGCAGCTGTCTATGATGTCAAAAAGTCTTTACTTTATCGTAAGGAATGGTTGTGTAAAATGTTTAAAAGTCATACGTTTTAATGTTGATATGAGAAAAGTTTTGTGATATTAAATTCACTAAATATTCGTTAGAATTTTCAGAATCCACATTTGATTTACACCACTTCTGGCATATGTTGTGGAACAATACGTTTGAAGTTTCTTCTTATGTTCACAAACATCCATCAGACAAATATACATTGCTGGATTCAGTAAGTGTTCTACCAAGCCTCTATCTTTGCTCCTCGCGAAAATATTAATTGCTCTGAAGGAGAAACTTCAAACGTATCGTGCCACAACATATGACAAAAGTGGTGTAAATGAAATGTGTATTCTAAGTTGTTTGTTTGTTTTACGTCACGTCGAGAATTTTTCATTCATATTGAGACGTCGTGAAGTATCACAAATTTAGACCCATGCTTAGCGTTCAGATCCGTAACAGTGAGGGTTCTTTAACCTGCCAACGTCTGCTGCGACACAGGACCTCTGTTTTTAAGGTCATGTCCGAAAGACCCGTGATTCTCACTTCTGAATGCCAAGCTTTCGGTGAAAGAGCAATCATTACCTATGTTTACATCTTAAGTTTGACGCGGCCAAGGCACGAACGGGACTAGAACTCATAAGCTCCTGGTTACGATTGATTGATTAATTGATTGTTGTTTTCCGGCACACTCAATAATTTCTCAGTTATTTGGTGGTGTCCAGTTTTTATTGGTGGAAGAGATAACCCAGACATAGTGTACCCGGGAAGAAATCACCGACCTTCCGAAGGTAAACTGGCAAACATTCTCATATACTAGTAGATAGGCGCGAGCGAGAATCGAACCCACGCTGACTAGAGGTGAGAGGTCTTGTAATTTTGAGCGCGATGCTCCAACTACTTCGCCATGAAGACCCCCTCCTGGTTACGAAGCGAACTCTCTAACCACTGAACTACCGTGACTCAAAAAAAGTACTTTTAATAAATTACTCTGAAGTTGATATTAAAAGATCGTGGAGTTCCTCGTTGAAAATGTTCACGTTGTCTTTAGTGATCAAGTCTTCCAGCAGTCGAAATTCCCATGGGCAAAAATTATTATTAGCTGACCTGCTTGCGTATTCTTTTAAGGTTGAATTTATTCAAAAGCTTCTACATGGGAAGGAAAATCTCTTGCTGTGGCCTTCAACCCGACATTTAGATATATCGTTTTATTTATCAATAATACTCATTTTCATTCAGATGTCGATATGATATCTAGTATAATAAGTCAGTAAAATAAAAGACACCATAGAGTCTTCCATATTTGCTTCATATTTGCATATTTTATTGAACATAAATGTCAGCGGCAAACTAACAACACAACTTTATGACAAACAAGATTTCCGCTTCGCTATCATCAACTTCCCATGTTTAAGTCACAATATTCTATTATCAACTGTATATGGTGTTTTGGTCGCGCAACTGATTCAATGTGCGATGTCACGTTCTGCATATGATTAACTCTCAAATCAAGGCAAGTTACTAGGGTCGATGTTACAGAGGTTTCGGCAATCTCGTTTGAAGTCAGCATTTCTCAAATTCTATGGTCGTTATAATGATCTAATTTGCAAACACTAGCTGCCATTGTGTCGAATCCTTTCTGAAGTGTTTCATACCAATTATTAGACAGTTCTATACTTACTGATTTTTATCCGTTTACCCGATCAAAATATGTGACTCACAGCGGTTGTGACCTTCCAACAGGGGATACTTACTCCTCCTAGGGACCTGGTCCCACATCTAGTATGTTCAGGGGTCTGTATTTCGCAAATTCGTTATGGTCGTTATCTAGTTTGCCAATACAACCTTTCATCGGGTGCTGTCTGACGTGTTTTATATTAAATGTTAGGCCGTTTTGGCTGACTACAGATTGCTCCGTTTACCTGATCAAGATATAGGTATCACGAGGGTGTGACCGGTCGACAGGGATGCTTACTCCTCCTAAGCATCTGATCCCACCTCTGGGTGTCCAGAAATCCGTATTTGTCCATCTTTTAATTTTGCATTCTTTATAGAGTTTAGGAGATTGATCACTGTTCGTTATCTTCATTTCGCCTTTATGCAGTTCAAAATTGCCGACAATAAATTATTGACGTTTCAGTGGTGTTTGTTTAGTGTTTCAGTATATATTGTTTAAACAAAAAAATGTGGAGATGGAATCATAAAGGCGATTAAAGTATATCGATATATTGATTGATATCAACTTTATATATAGCATGACGGCCATTTCCGTATATAAATATTTCATCTACTTGTTGCCTAACTTTTCATCATTATTAAATGACATGAAAATAATAAGAATAAATAAATATTACACAAGGATACCTAGTATTTTACAATGCATGAACCATTTCTGATTCGGCGTATCAGAGTTAAAAATCAATTCATAAGACGCTAGATAAGGTATTAACAATTCAAAGAGCACACTCGGCACTTTTTAGTGATAATAATAAATCTATCGTGACATTTGAATGAAACAACGCAAAAATCGATCAGTAGAGGTTTAGAAGTCAGTATGGAGACTACAAGTGTTTAGAGGGTATGGCTCCACCGTATTCAATATCCATTATACAACTGATGAGAAACACAAGTTTTGAGTTTTTGAAATGGATGTTGCTGCAAGGGAATGGTGTATATGAAAAAAAAAATATGTGCTTTTCAGATGAGGCACAACTTTATTTAGATTCTGCTGTTAGCATTAAACTTCTCAATCAAACTACTCGTAGGTCAGTGTGTGAGCAGTTCTGCATTTTTACATTCAATAAACACATATCAATGTCGTTTAAAAAACATGTCAATTGTTGATTGCTTGGATGGTTTTATTTTATCGGACATTTGCAATAAAAAGTTTATTTCAGATTCTGTAGTAGTCTTTGGATTCCGAGTACCGCATAGGCATTCAAGTCCCTTTCTTGCATCTACATAGGTTGGAACAGCTGGAGCTGGAGCTTCGTCTCCGCTATCGTCAGTCAAGGTTTCTGTATTCTCGCCAGACTGAATAGTAACCGCGGAAGACATTTCATCGTCAGTTAATGATTCTGAAGACTCGACGTTTTTATCTAAATTCAAAAATTCTCTGACTGTCAATCTCATTTCTGGGTCTAAGTCAAGTGAGTCTTGAACTTGAGATAGCGTAATGGTAGGGTGGGTGGGTGAATCTTTACGTTTGTTAATTGATTTCGGCGTGTCCGCCATTCTCAAACTTCAAAACCAAGACTAAAGATCTGTACTCAAATTATTTAATTTACGTAACTGAAATAAACTCATCCGCAAACTTTTTTACCTGGGAGCCAAGTGAAAAATAATTGCCTAAGCCTGCTCAACTACCATTCCTCGCCGGTGCTAGACAGTAATTGGCGATAATTGGCGGGGGTGATTATAACGGTAAATGACCAATCCGTACCCGGAATACCTTGGCGGATGGCGGTATGCGGGGGTGGCATTATAACGGGGGGCGATATAACGGGGGATCCCTGTATATATATATATATATATATATATATATATATATATATATATATATATATATATAGATAGATAGATAGATAGATAGATAGATAGATAGGAGAGAGAGATTCACACACACACACACACACACACACATATATATATATATATATATAAGAGAGAGAGAGAGAGAGAGAGATAAAGAAGGATGGAAGGAAGGATAGCATGAACTGGGAACACAGATTACTAAATTAAATTCCAACACGCAAATTTCGGGCTTGCCTCTTGAAAATTCTCAGTTAAAATGAAGCAAAATGTGATTCCTCCAGGACGAGCTTTTATTCTGGGCAATTCCTGAAAAAAATAGCTTAAAAATAACAAATGGTGTAATTCTGAAGTTTTGAAGATAAAATTATTGTATTTTAGGATTAAAGAATATTTGTGCGTTTCAAAGGGGTGTGACTGCCCTCTGAATTCGTCACTGATATTTTTTTGTTAGTAGTTTTACATTCCATTTGAGACGTCGGATATTCATACAGTATGTAATCGAATAGTTCGGCGAAGATCCAACAAAACGGTGGCGAATCACGTGACTTTGACATGATCAATTACACGGAAAATGGCCACTAAAGTCAGCACAAGGGAAAATTCAAACGAGTAATGAACACCTTTATCAACAAGGAATTGTCTCGTAACTTATATTAACATTTGAGGAATTTTCTCGGGAACAAATCTATACTAAAATGGTAGTTCTACGTGCGATAGAAGCAGAAAACATTGACACAGATTTCAGAAACCTTCTGTCCGCTAAAAAAGTGTCGGTGTTCTCCACCCCATCTAATCGCCTTGAAGTCAAAAAGCAAAAGGTGAAATGTTTATGGTTGAAGTTAACTAAAAGTAAATTTAAAATTTGTAAATTTCTTTCTTTGCATGTTGCATATTGTAGACCGCAAACCGTTTTATATTGATGCTTGAAACAAAGACAATTGTATCATTGTTTCATTGTTATGAGATTTTTCCTTTGGTGTCAGTAATACTTTTATTTCAGATACACGACAGAAGGTGTGTTCCATCTCAAGTTAAAATTAGAATGATGCAATCATCAGCTGACCCCCTTCTATCGGTTCATAAAAATAATCCATGTGCTATAGACGAGAGAGAGTTTTATATTGCTCTAAAATAAAACACACACTCACAAACACACACACACACACACACACACACACACACACACACAGATATATATATATATATATATATATATATATATATATATATATATATATATATATATATATATTTAGAGAGAGAGAGAGAAGGAAGGATGTTGTTTTCCGCCACACACAACAATTTTTCAGTAATTTGGTGGATCCAGTTTTTCTTGGTGGAAGAGAGAACCCACATATAATGTACCTGGGAAGAGACTACAGACCTTCCGAAAGTAAACTGGCAAACTTTCTCACATACTAGTACATCGGAGCGAGCGAGAATCGAACTCGCGCCGATTAGAGATGAGAGAGAGAGAGAGAGAGAGAGAGAGAGAGAGAGAGAGAGAGAGAGAGTTAAACATAATAATGAAAGAAAAACTTATGAAATTAAAGACTAAATAATAACTAGTGTAGCCCATTCGAATTCGCGAATTGTGAACGCTGGGAAAAATCCACTTTGACACATACTTTGCACAATATATATATATATATAGGCCTATATATATATTTGTGTGTGTGTGTGTGTGTTATTTTAGAGCGATATAAAACTAGTTCATAATTTAACGTAAAACCCTGGGGGAAAGCTAAAATAGGCCATTTATTTTGCCCAATTCCATTCATGTACGGAGTGTTTGGTAATTTACTGTTGTTTAAATCAAACCTGATTAAAAACCCTAAAGGAACATAAAATGTTTATGCGCTCGCTTAAACGGTAACACCGTCAGAATATGAAATGATGCTCCATTTCGACACGACGATAACTGTTTCGAGTTCATGTGATGCCCGTGTATAGTTTGATGAAATGATGCTCCATTTCGACACGATGATAACTGTTTCGAGTTCATGTGATGCCCGTGTATAGTTTGATGAAATGACCTATTAGTTATTTTCTTGTCTTCTAATGACAGAATGCATTGCAATGCAAAGGCTATAGAGCAAAGGTTCTTGCTGATTTTCTTGACATCTATATATATAGTCGTCCGACGGTTTCTCTGTACATGCAGATTTTTTTTAATTTTAAAAATATATATATTTCAAAGATATGCACGAATTTAAATGCTAAACAGCACTCTGTTACAGACGAATGGTCAACTTCTTGAGATAATGTATAAAACACAGGTACAGGTTAAACTATTCTCGAAAAGAACGATAACTCTGGATGGAGAATAACGTCAAATGCGAACCAGTTTAAAGTAGTAATATACAGGTGTCTAGTCTGGATCATTCCAACGTTTGTGTATACGCCGACTCTCCACAAACGTCGTTTGTTGAGAGTCGGCGTACACAAACGTCAGGATGATTAATGATGTAACGATTATCGCCGACAGTCGACTGTCAATCGTTAAGAGATGATCGATTTCGATTATCGATTGTAGATTTGATAATCGATTGTGGCTATAAGGTTAGGAACGAATTGCGCATTTCAAAAATGTACGAATTAATTAATACCATCCGCAAGAAATTTAAAAATGGCAGCCGATACAAATAACAACTTGGAAAAGCAAAGTCAGATGTTTGGAAGTTTTTTGGATTTTATAAGAAAAAAGATGGTCCGCCCATTAAAGAAAATCTCGACATGTCGTTTACTGTATGCAAAGTGTGCCGGAAGACTTACGCCAACAAAGGTATACATCAAGCTTTAACTTAAGAGACGTTATTCTAATTGAAAGTGAATGATATGATGATGGCAGTATGCAATATTTATCAATCGATTTATTGAAACTCTACTATTCTTTACTGAGAAAAAAAAAATGCGTGTTTATGCACATTGTATATAGTGCGAATTTTCTCCGATACACGTACTATAATGCAGTTGTACCTGATATTTTTACGTACATGTATGAAAATTATTTAATGACATATCCGACGGAAAATTTGAGGAGGGCAATCAGGGTACTGGTTTTACTTTTTTAACCTTCAATTTTGAAACCTAACAATATTCCATTAGAAAATTCTGTGCAAAAGCTGATTGCATGTAGTGTTAAATCTTGGGGAAACACGACATTCATTATTTTTTTAAAAAATTATATCTACTTCAGGTAATAATACAAACTTAAAAAATCACATTGATTGCGAACATGGTGGTAGTTTGTCCAAAACTATGCCAACCAAGCAACATAAACCATCCATTGACACATTTGTGAATTCGAATACACAGAAGGGGAAACTGAATGCTGACAGACAACATAAAATTTATGATTCCCTCAACAAACTTATAGTCGGGAAGGTCATACCAATTAGCATTGTAGAGAATGTGTACTTTAGAGACTTTGTTGCCCTTTTGGAACCAAGGTACAAAATACCATCAAGATATACAGTGATATCTAGATTGCAAAAAAGAAGGAAGAAATTGGAACAAAATTAAATAATGATTTAGATTCGGTCAAAGACATTTCCATCACACATGATGGATGGACTTCATTGAACATGGAGTCGTATTTTACCACAATAATACACTACATCGACAAGTCATGGGAACTGCATGATGCTGTTTTTAGGGTACTGTGAAAATGGAATTAAATCATACCTCAGAAAACATAGCAAACAGTCTGCAAAAAACACAACTACAATGGAAATTTCCACAACCAATTGCTACAAGTGACAATGCAGCAAATGAAGTGAAAGCATATGACATTCTAGGCTGGAGCAGGTTCGGCTGTTATGGGCACCGTTTTAGCTTAATTGTGAAGCACTCATTCTTGCACAAGGAAATTGATAGAATCTTGGGGAAGTCGCGCAAGTTGTTAACCTTTTTCCACAAATCAATCAGTGTCACAGAAATGCTTCTTTTAAAGCAGAAACTATTACTGAATCAAGAACAAGTTAGGCATAAACTCATTATTGATGTCGCAACTCGATGGAATTCTACTTTGTATATGCACCAGCGCCTTGTGGAACAGACACCAGTTCTCATGGCACTTACAAATGATCCAGTTCTCTCAAAAACAGCATCCGACACGTTGAAGAATTGTGTGTTCAGTTTTCAAGAAATAAGCATTGTTGAAAAACTTGTTGAACTTCTTTCTTCATTTGAGAAAGCCACAGCTATTCTGTGTGCTGACAAGTACCCAACCATGCATTAAGTACTGCCAGTTATAACCAAATTGTTACGGGTCTTAGAGTTAAATGATGGAGACCTGCCAGTCATAAAAAATATAAAACAGCAAACGCACCTGGAAATGGACAAGAGGACTGTTTCAGAGAACATTTCAATCATCGCATGCATGATGAATCCATTCACAAAGGATTTGAATTTTGCACCAAACGATAGGGATCGGGCTCGTATGTTATTGAGAGAGATGGTATCAGTTCTTGATGTGAATCCAGTCCAGGTGAAACAAAAGAAAGTCGTTGACAAAATTGTTCCTGCACTACCCTCTCTACCCTCATTGAGTTCTCAGCCTGAAGAACAAGTATACCCTGATGGAGGAAGTGGAAAAAATAAAAAAAACCAAACAAACCTAAAATCTGCTGATACTGACGATTGGCTAGATGGTATCGTAATTACAGGAGAAACGAAGGAACCCACAGAGAATACTGCATATATGGAAGTTGAGCGGGGTTTTTTGGCAGCAAACTTATTGATGAAGATCAAAACCTTATTGTTTTAGAGTGGTGGAAGAAGAATGAAATCTTCTTCCCCAGAATAGCTCTAATCGCCAAAAAATATCTGTGTTTTCCTGCTTCCTCTGTGTCTAGTGAGAGGGTATTCAGTCTTGGAGGTGAAATTGTATACAAGAAACGAAACAGGCTGCATCATAGTCATGTGGACTTGTTGATATTTTTGAACAAGAATTTGAAATATTGGTAGTTGCATGTAACAAATGCAATGACAATGAAGTTAGTTAACACTAAATATGTGTTTGGTCACAGACTGTGTAGTCTTTGAGTTTGAACATAGGGACTTCATTTTTCTTCCAGGAAAGTACACAACAAATCTGTTCAAGGAAGACTTTTATTGTCATTTGTTTTCACTGATGCGCAAGCGCATTTGAAGTTTAACCAACTTTATAAGTCGGGTTGAATAAAGAGGAATGACAATTGTTGAATTATCGTTACATGAACCCGATGGAGAAGATGACCGATCAGGTATCGTTTGGTAAAATTTTAGTTGGCCATTTTATTGTATTTAGTCATATAATAAATAAAAACATGCATTTGAATTTGCTTTCGACTGGTCTTTGACACTGTATGCAAAGATGCCAAACGGGTATAGTTCTTACTTTCGTAGGCTTTAGTAAATATTTTGGATGTTTTAAATTATTCAATCATATGATCAAGCCCCTCGGTCTCTGAAAATATTGTACTTCTCTGATAGTTAAAGCAATGGATTGACCTAAACAATATCAATAATTGTATGTTATCTCTTACCTGTCTCATAAGCACATATTTAATCCTTGAAATTAATTCAAGTAACATAACACCCAGGAACCGACGAGAATTTCGAACAATTCAATTTATTTCGTTTAAACCATGTTGGATGTTCCATAAGATACAAACACAGTATTTACAATATATACAATAGGTCATCAGAAGTTCATATACATGTAAATGGTAAATATATAGTATAGTAAGATAGAGGCAATAGTGCATTCAATATGCATGAGAAATGAAACAGAACAACAATGAGCAGGAAGGGGCAGATTTAAAGATATTGAAAATAAATGCACAGAGTTTAGTATTATGTTATCTTAATCATAGGAATAAGAATTTCCAACAGATTTGATCAGAATAAATAATCTCATTTTATAATTGTGCTTATGAGCGTAAATATGACTGTATAAAAATTCGGATTTTGAAAAAAAAAATGAAATTGAAAATTGCAATTGAACAAAAATAATCAATGAGGCCGCGAATATCGATGTGGTAGCTGATAAATTCCTTATATCTTCCTGTAAATGAAACCCGAGAAAACAATAATAATTTATTGCTTGGTTCCACTCCTTAATTATAATGTAATAAAGTATGGAGAGCCAGAAGATTCTGATTGGTCCAAATATATAAAAAAAAGTCCGAAACATCGACAATATGAAAAAGCACGCGATGTCAAATTATTAATTTTTATGTAGGAACGTTACTAAAATAACAATAGCCTATATTGAAAACAGTTGGAATCACTGTGTCATGAACGGCTTAGCAATTAATACGAAACATGTCAGGTAGCATTTGACCCGATGAAAGGTTGTATTAGTAAACTACATCGTTATAACGATCATAGAAATTACGAAATGCTAACCTTAGACGAGAGTGTAGCAACCCCTGTAGCATCAACTTGTTTGTCAATAGCCTAAATTGATCATGCACAGAATAAGCTCTTGCGTATCGAATCAGTTGAGAGACATAAACACACATGCAGGTGATACTGGAATATTGCTACGTACACTTGGGAAGTTGATTATGGTTGCTTATTTTATGCACTTTTCAACAAGAAATTAGTTTTCTTTATCAATTTATTTAATTTGTGAAACATTTTACCTTACGGGAATGTAGTTTTCTGATTACAATGTTCTCTGAGAGTGCTTTTTGATAATTCCAGTCGGACTTAGTTCAAATGTGAAAAATCGCAATATTTCTGAATTTTCAATTTCTTGTGGCATGCCAAAATATCAATAGAAATTCCAAAGTAAATAAAATATTAACTTTAAAAAAAGCGTGGTATCCTAGCACATTTTTTTTATAAAAAGTTGACGCAAGTATCAACAATATTTTTAACCAGTCGGAATGGCTATATTCTCTTCCATCTCGCAAGAAATAATATTCATCATGGAGTAAGAATTATTTCGGACGAGTGAGAGTTGTCTTTCTTTTAGCATTCTATTTTGGTCAACACTGACATTATGCCTACTTCAAGAAAACAAATATTTATCTTCCTCTTTAGCTAAACAAATGTTTCTGTTTGTGTACACGAGGAAAACATTTCGTCAAATTGTCGCCGTCGCATTAGCGCTACTGGTGAAAAAACATCAACCCCCCCCCCCCCCCCCCCCTCACTGGTAAATTATGCAAGTTTATATTACAGTGTGTATCAATATAATAGTCCTACTCTTTCAGCAAATTTTCACACAAAACATTGGTCATAAATTATAAGATAAAAGATAAAGAATGAATAAATATTATGCAATACATTTTTTTTTTTTTTGCCTTGAATGAGTTCTCGATGATTTTACTGAGTAATATTTTAAAGCGAGCAAAGCTTGATCGAACACATCCAAATGGATTTCTCGTGTTCAAAAACAAAAACGATAGCAGAAAACATGGGAAAGAAGGCACACGAACGTGGAGGGACATTGTTGACGTACATCGTACGCCTTGTGTCAGATTGGTGTTGTGCTAAAATGATTCTAAATTGAAATGTACTTAGAATTTATACACAGACCTGGCTGTAAAAGTACTCTATGTATTTGATCTGTATCTCATCGTGTCTTCTCCGCAAATCTTTATTTGCACCACGATTCACCCTGCCTAGGGATTTGCAGTCGAATGCTCTATATCAATTTTTAACCGCGTGGCTTTTGCCTGGATTTACATATTGCAATTTGGTTTGATTTTTAAATTCAATCTAAATTTCAAAGGAGAAGATTCTGAGATCATTTTCCATACGTAGACTTATTAAGACTGATCTAAAGTATTTTGAAAAATATTCATATTCATAAATTATTTTAAAGTTTTGTTTTTATGAAATCAATTGTTAATTTTGACAGCACTTTGTTACCAGTATATCTAAGATCTGGGGAGATGAATGTATACGCAACACTATATTTCATCCCATTTCCATTTAAAGTTGAAAGACAAGCAGACAGTGTACCGAGACATAAAGGTAATGTCTCTGATTTCGGCTCTCTGCTGCTGTTTTTTTTTTTCCTTTTTTTTTTTTTTTTGTCTTAGCTGTTGGCGAATTTGTTTGGGTATTAAAACTTGTCTATCCACGAGTTTATCTGTTAATCCGTTGTATTGAACATATCGCACTTTTCGATCTACTCCCTCCCAAACAAACACCCGAGAGGGACCACGATATACAGGAACAGTTATGTCTTCGTCTGTTGTCGTGGTTTTTAAGGACTAGCGAAATGAGATGGGGAAAAAAGAAGAAATTCTGAAACCGCCAACATCATAGAACTTAAATTGATCAATCTGACAACACTCAGATTTTTAATATCAAACCTTAATCTGCAGACAGCAATTTCCCCCTGAACTCACTGGCTCCGGCGCCAGTTATCCCCCTTTTATTAATCTCTCCAACCTTATCAATGGCACGATGAAGCTACAGAAACATCAGTGTCACTCTAAAATATATGGCTGTACTGTTTCTGAACCTGGATATTAATAAAATGTTACAATTACTAAACGATTCTAGAATTTGAATTTGTGAAAGACGTATTGCTAAAATTGAAGTCATCTAAGCCATTCAGATAGAATCGTTTGTCTGTCCGTGTGTGAGAGCACATGAGACGTAACGTAAATATGCCATGCAGTTAGGCTGCACTTTTCTTTCTCTGCTCATTCTTTTCAAACAGTTTAGTAAACAAAGGTTTGAGGGGTTTGGCGTTTTGCGATGACACGCGGCAGAGTGTACTTGAGATCAGTGTAAACACGACGAATTGGAGCGGACATCTAATCCTTCAGCATCTCAGGACCCGCGATCAGCAAACACGGTTTTGGTGAAACAGCGACTTGTCCCACGTGACGGGGAACTTACCTGAAAGGTAAACTTGTCGGTTTCTGTAAATCTCTTCTCGGAATTTAACAAGTCCATAAACCAATGGAGAACTAATGTTTGTTTTAAAGATTGATGCGCTTGCTTTTACTTCGATCTTGAAGTACGATGTGTTTCTTGAATTTCTTCACTAAAATTGTAAATTAAGATAGGATTACGGAACGTAGAGGACACGCTGAATGAACCTGGCAGGTGAGCCGCTCGTTTTGTTTTTTACTTTTAAGTTGCATAAAGATTTTCCAATGAAAAATAGCTGATTTTAACCACTCGAAGTATGCATTACATACTATTTGATTAAACTGAAATTATGAATCACCCCATTCGATTCATCAACTATTTTCTCAGAAGCGCGCGTATATATAATAAATACCTAGTTAATTCCATGTCGATATTCAGTATTCAGACTCCTTTTAAGATTTATGTGAACAAATATTTATCAACCAATTCTAAAAACATTACGCAGATTATCCAAAATGTGTGTGCATTGTTTTTCGATTGGAATTTCAAGTACAAAAACGAAAACCGCCTGATTGAGATATAATCAGTCTATGTTTGGTACAATCAAACCATAAATGACAAAAGTAATCCTTGTGTGTCCCATCAGACCATGAACATCAATAGCGAACCAAACCTTACTATCAGTACTTATTCTGATAACCCCCAACATCAACCGTAAGCAAAACTTTGAACTCGCTCCTTATTGATTCCGGTCATAAAAAAAGTCAGCTGCAAAAACAAAGCAAATACAAGATGAAACTGACTACTGACTATATAAAATTGGAGCTGTACAATAAAATGACCCCGTTATGAGAGATTTTCAAATGGGATTGTTTTCAGGAGGGTCCGCTTTGTGGGTCCCGTCCAGTTGTATTTTCCGTTCGATTGTTTCTTGTGATGCACACACCGATCTGTCAGCTGCTAAGAATAATCGAAGTTCTTTTTTCCCACCATGGTATTTCATAAAATGTATTCTGCTCTCTCGGATACTGTTGCAAAATTCCCCTGCATGACGTTTAAAAAAGCAAATGAAGAATTTTTCAGTGCTGAAAGTGAGTTTTAAATTTTGAAGAGATCGAGGTGTGTGTTTTTATGTCTTATTTCCATAAAGGTAATCAAAAGGAGTGAAATATTTCTTTTGTTTTGAAAGATGCACTTTGTTGACATTTGTGATCTGTAGGTGAAGTTTTTGTCAACAGATATTCCTTGTATATCACCCAGGGGACCAGATATTAATTGAATTTAATAAGGAGAAAAAGCTGTGGATTTCCTGGGACAAATTTCATTGAGGTTGAAGATAAAGGTGTGAGAAATTCATTCAAGTTTGATCTACAATACTTTACACATGGTGGATGTTGCCAGGAGACCAGGAAATGGCTCTCGTTTTATAGTAAGTATAAAAGGTCAGGCAGAAAGGTGTTTCACTTCACGAACAATACGAGGCGATTTGTACACAATCTCTAATTGAAATTTGTATGTCTGACAATTACAATGTTTGTTAGTACAATATATAAACTATAAAAATAAAAGCTGCATTCAAATCCCAATGAAAGTATACAGATTTACGATTGGATGGTTTTATGCAGCTTATCATAATTATAATTTTCATGTATAATTTGCGCTGATTTGTTCCACACACACACACACACACACACACACACACACACACACACACATATATATATATATATATATAGAGAGAGAGAGAGAGAGAGAGAGAGAGGTCCAAAAAACTCTATCCTGTATGCATTATGATGAACTTGTTGAATCCCATTTATATATATATATATATATATATATATATATATATATATATCTGTGTGTGTGTTAATTGATTTGATCTTTAATTACTTAATTCGGTTGGGGTGATTGGAGATCACGTTGCAAGAAATACGTCTGACTGAAAGGACGTGTTTTATATCACCTAAACTTCATTGCAGATTTAGTCGGTTTAATTTAGTTTAGAAATAGTGCTATTTTTGTACATTTGTTTCTACATTTTAATGGCTTCTTTTTCTTTCTCGAGGAATGGACGGGATGGTAATTTTCATTGTTCGTATCGTTGGGTCATTTTAGTCATATATATATATATATATATATATATATATATATATATATATATTATAATCTCTCTCTCTCTCTCTCTCTCTCTCTCTCTCTCTGAATAAAAGCAAAACAATAACGAAAAAAAAAATAATTAAAGAAAGACAATGAAAACCAACCGAAAAAAAACCCTATGATAGTAATGAATATTTTGGGAAATTAAATACGTAAAATTTGTTGGCAAGCTTATTCAATCAACCTTCGCTATAAATATATTGAACTGATTCTTAGGACCAATCGAAAAACTATTGATCATTTTGAGTTCAATTTCTTTTTATAATCTGCATACTATATGTGCAATTTAAATAACAAAAAGCAAGGTTTACAAAGCCCCCCATTTGGAAATGGGGCCCCCAAATCTATTATTTAATCAACAGCGATTTCTTAACACCATCATTTGGAAAAATTTCAGCGATGCTAACACTAAGGCAGAGAATCCCCACTTTACTGTGTATTTAATCTCAACATTTGACAAATATTGACGACAAATATCAAGTATACAATAAACAGTCAGCCCAACAGTTTGGAACACCCATAATGCCTAAGTACACGGTAGGCGTTGAAATTTTGCTACTCCTTCGAATTCTTAATATGAATTAATTCAGATACATCGACCTTTATTTAAGTAAAAATCGTGATGATATCACAGGGCTAGATTCCGGTAGGTACAGTAATATTGTAGTATGTAATCAAACACAAATTCAATATTTTAATTGTGTATTTTAAATTTTTTCTGCAAATGAATATAACAGTTTACAAAATATTTACATACTGAAATACTTGGTAATAAAATAAACCCTCTCGTAGTCCCTTTTTCCTACAAACATACCAGATGAACATGAACATCAAATCACTCAGTCATTGAGTGTGAAACCACACTCCTCCTCCCCGTCCCGAATGATTTTCATTTATTCCAAACAGACACTATCTAGTATTTAGAAGGTATGCAAACTAGGTACCATAATTTACCGTCTTGCTTTCAGAGCCAGGTACGTCTACCTGGCGTTAACAGACATGTTGAATTTTATAAATGACGAGTGATATAAAGGGGTGTTTGCTGATATCAAAGTAAATACCGCGGCGACTTTGATGTGCCGCTGTTTGTTTCTGAGGGTAGTCTTTTGTGCATAAACAACGATTCTAGCCATTAGAAACCCCAAATCAATATCGTGAAAAACTTATTAAAACATCATCGGCCACCAGCTTGACCGATATCATCACAACGAGCACACGGATGTTTCAATGACGCTTCAAGTACGAAGTTTATAAGTTACAAATACTTGAGATTTTCATTTCTTTCCATTAATGCCACGTTTTCTTCGAGTTATATGACAAATCCAGATTTGGACTCTGTAAGCGGCAGCACTCAAAATCTTGTGTTAAGTTCGTGAGAATTATTAAGGAGGCGATTGAATAGTGGAGAACTATAGAGAACCAAAGAGAAATCACTGATAAAATTCGAAATAGTCCTGTCGAGAATTATTTCTTCTACATATCCTTTGTAGTGGCACTATGCAAAATGTAATTTCGTCAAGTTATGACCTTTCGTTCAAGGTGGAACCCAATAAGGAATCACAGTATTTAATAACAGATTATATAGGAAAAAGCTTAGAACACCAAGGCTACAGATTGATAAACTGAAGTGAAGGGATCGTGATATAGATCTTATATGTTCTACGCATAGTCTCTAGAGTCATGGTAAGATCACGCTGGATGTTCCAATTATAGTTCACAGGATCAGAAAGGGATTACATTAGATGCACTAATTATAGTTCTTAGGGTCATGTTCTAATCATAGTCCCTGGGGCCATGGTGGGATCACATGTTCTAATCACAGTCCCTGGGGACATGGTGGGATTACATTAGATGGTCTAATTATAGGCGCTGAGGTCATGGTTCAAACTCACAAGCTGTTAAAAGTTTTAGAATATATTTGAATTAAAACAGCTTCCGAATAAGACTACAATCTGGAAGCGCTCATTTGTAGTGTAGATTGTATTTTGGTCAAATCATGAATCAGTCTTGCCTTACAGTAAATTGAGAAGATTCATTTTTCACTAAGAGCAAGTTGACTTGTTAGTTGGGAGTCTCCTTTTTGCAGTTACGAGGTAATTGTGGTGCGCGGAGTCACGTGTCCATTTATCACCAAATGATGAACTGTGTAATTTAGAGAAGTACGAAAAAATGTGAACGCTGCTGGCACTTTCATTTGTCGTCTCTTGCACATTTCCGTGATACCATGGCCAATGACGTTCATAAAATAATGATATATAAAGAACTTAAAAAAAATAATACTCCAAAAATGTCTTTCAGCGGTTTTGTTGGAGATCAAATGTACTAACGGGTCTAAAATTATTCTTGGAGTATCACACAGTGATCAGCTGACAGATAAATATAATTCCGAGAACTTGTTTATCCATACTTGGGGACATGTCATTGTATGGAGTCCGAAAGAACACAACTCTGCAAAGAGCGTTGATAGAACAGTTGCAAATATCATAAATCATCACAATTGTCATTTACGATACTTGAGTTACATTCTCATTGATTTGTTACAAGTATTTTAAAAAAACAAAATACCAGAGGAAAAGCCCAAACAAAAACCAAGCCAGTGATGAACTGATATATTGTGTTTATGAAACTAGCCTGATTGTTCGTGTTCCAAGATACAATTTCAATAACAACAAAACATTTTTCATATGATACGCAATAAGCTTTATCTTTGGAAGTAGACGAATATAAAAATGTGTGATCAATAAAACATGGTGCGAAGAGATTTTTCGGAGTAATTCCATATTATCTACACGTTTTAAGCGGATTGTGTTGTACTCCGCGTATCCCGTCCTGTTCTCTCGTATAACATGCTAAATTTTATGTCTTGAGAGGAATTTATTGAAATCACCAAAGCATTGAAAATTATAAATTTTGTTGGTTTCGTAAAGAAGATTACATGTTCCGCTTTAAATGAGTTTTACGCTACAAAAAGTGGAAATGTTGCAAATGGCATTGAAATGAAGCGTTGGGTTTGCTGCCAAAGTTAACAATGATAATAGGATCTGTACACTTAATTTTACCTAAGCTACTTACTGTAGAGAATCTACGTAATCATTGTATGATAGTACACAGTACAATTGTATATCACTCAGTTGATGCAAAATAGCCATAATATTGCTTTTTTCACCATATATCAAATTCATACAGAATGTAGTGATACATGTAGCTTGGGCTTTCAGGATGCGCATGTAGAGTCACGTGATCCATAAATTAGTAGTGTGTTATCGAAGTAATACAAAATGTATTCTAAATGTGGTAGGTGGTAAATTAAGCTGTATAATAACTGTTGAAGTATCAAATCCTTGAATGGTTCGTACACTTTTAATTTGGAGGTTAACTATAAAAAGATGTCATGGTTATGGGAAATTAACACACTAGATGGAGGTGGTTGTCATGGCTATGGTAAATTACACACTAGATGGCGGTAGCTGGCATGTACTAGTAGTGACTAGTATACGATGGTATGATAGAAAAATGGGGCATGTCATAGTCAGACTCCGCCCTTAGGGCTCTACTTTTAACCGAGGAACTGTTGCAGGTTGTGGTTAGATTTAGTTGTGGAAGGTAGATAGCGACTGAATTTTTTCAGTAATTTTCTGGAGATTCCCGGCATCCCACAAGTGATCTCAGAAAGACCACGGAGAGAAATGTAAACTGCAATCGGTGAATCGAGGTGGAAGTTCAAAACAACTCTACGTAAAAAAATAAGTATCTTTTCTTCCTCGTATTCACATTGATCACATGACATATTGTTTACTACAGCCTCTCGCTTTGTGTTTGATATTGTATGTCTGAAATGATCTGTTGATTCTCGATTTCTATTCAGGTGATTACTAAATGTGTTTATAAAATTGCATGTCCCCAGCGAATATTCCTATTCACACATGCAAGTACAGCGAGTATGTTTTCCAGGAACAACGATGATATATTTTCATAAATTGATCTTTTTTATGAACTTAGCAGTCATACGAAATACAAATTCCGAGTTTTGGTTCACACGTCTTGGAATGAATTTGGTACCGTCTATTGGTTGTCGCACTGTCGGATATTATCCGGCCGATTTGATACAAAAATGTCTTTTACGCTATGCGGATTTGAAAGGCTATTTGCTTCCAGAAAAGGATCCAGAAGCTGACATTGTCGGTAATTACCATGGATGATCTCATTACGTATAAACCTTATGCGTTTACTTCACAAGAATCTTGAATCACAAAAACTGAAAATAGATATATCAAAATAACACCACCACAGAAGCGCTATTGATCCGTCCCTGTTGTCCTCTGTGTATATCCGACATTCTACTTTGAATAAATACCCGGATAAAATCTTCAGCATTCATCAATTATTGGCAATAGGAAATAAGAGATTTGTAAATAAAGATGTCCGTATCAGTTGAGAGTATTTGTTGAGATCGTATAAACCTTTCATAGTCCATTTTATTGGTCGTTAAGAGTCTTGACACTCTTCTGTGATTTAGCCAGGCGGAGCCACAAAACTGTAACCTTGATGCTTATTCTTGTCTACTTTTTTCTCTAATTTCAAAATGGGGTGTACCATGAGCTGCCAAGGCCAAGTCCAAAAATTGATAGACGCTGAGAACCCAGCCTGTCCGTTTGCCCTTAAATATGAGAAGGGCAATTCTGTGGAACACGGGGATGGGCTTGTTCCTGCGGCGACATGTGAAGAAAACAATAAGCTATTGACGGAAAACTCAAGGAACAAGTTCTCCAGGGAAAATGAAAAAGAAAACTGTGATACCAAAACGGAACAAAACACTACGGATGTAGTGAAACTTTGCCCCAGCGGGAATGCCGGAATTTCAGGGACTTGTGAGTCCCCCAGAAGAAAGACCAGCACCTTGTCCTCGGTGTCAACGGCTAGTTCTGTGGGGTCGGAAGACAATGAACTGTCCGAAAAGAAAGTGGATCTGATAGGACTGATAGAGAGTGTAGGGACCCTCCTTCTACCCACGGTAAGTGAACCTATTATTACAAGTTTAAAGAAACACCTCCCTGATTTTACTTACAGACGGGCAGATCCTATAAATTTTAGATATGAATTTACATTGCATGCATTTAAAAAAGAAAAGCATATCAGATATCAGTATCGAAAATGTGTTTACGGTTACTAATTCACCAAGTGGTAAATATGTTTAAAATGGCATAAAAAGCCAGTTAAATACTTAAATCTCGCGACCAATCCATTTCTGCGCTTTGTTAGTTAAAAAAGATAAATCGACCAAATTTGCAATCGTATTGCAAATTGATTACAGAGTTCTATCTTGCTTTGCTTTCTTGGGGACGAATTCAAATGCTATCAATATTCAGATTTAGATTAATGTTATTGAATAAATAAAGATAAATTACAATTTCCTTATTTGGTATTGCCAGTTTACCACTCTATCTGATGGGTGCGTAATTTGCAAGTTTAGGCCATTAATGTATGGAATGTAATTGATTTTGGTACTCTAGATGACCGGTTAGTACAATTTGCCGGCATTACCTCATAAGAATTTCATTAAATTTCTTGGTGTACAAGGTTCGGTCCGAACCTGTTGATTATCTCTGAATTCTGTTACAAGTCAGTCTCGGAGAACAGTTTCGTACAAGTTTCACGATCATTTTTCCCAAATGAAACATTTCGTATTTTTCCCCTTATAATTAAATTATTTTTATGGAATTACTTTATTCGTCAAATTCATAAAACTTATCTAGCGTATATCAGTTCTTGGCGATTGTGTCGTCTGTTGAGATATTTCTATCTAAAGATCGAAAATTAAAATCACATGAACCTAATAGCAGTATTTCAGGTCATTGTGCTCGAGCTCATCTAAATTTAATCCTATCATTTCCTTTTTTAAAGTATTCATCTATAAATATTCGTTACTGTCCTTCAGACAGTTAATAGATCTTTTAGATTAGTCTGTACTAAGTGAGTGGATTTTAGTTGTACAATGAATAGTACACTTCGTAACAGAGGCTATAAATAACTTTTTCATCCACCTACACCAATCTCCACTGATATTGACATTTAAGCACTGAATTACGCGTTTTACTGTCAATCTGATAATGGAACAGCAAGTATCAACCGAACTAGTACCATATATTCAATAGTTTTCCTTTAAATCAGTGTGTCCCAGACCATTTGAATTTTTTATGACCAAGGATACAGCATTTTATCCGTGTGTGTGTGTGTGTGTGTGTGTGTGTGTTTGTGTGTGTGTGTGTGTGTGTGTGTCCATAAACCCAATTATTCTTATGAAGAATTTAATCTTACGACATTTCGTGCAAAATTAGGATTTGATTTTACTAAATTTTAAAATGCGATATTGAATTGATCTCAAGGTATATCCGTTTTATCGGTCCCAAGTTGGAGAAAGACATCCCTTAAGTAACATTTAGAAACACAGATAATTCGTACGGTGTATGAGGAGTTCCACTAGCATACAGATTTCCATACAAACAGTAGAAAGGGAATACACCTAAATGAATTGCAGGGAATTCAAAGCTTATTACTTATTTTGATTATCAATTGATTCAGTGAAATTCAGATAATTTCATAATGGGCTGCTGGGAGTAACTTGTATACCTACATCAACGATTAGATACATTAGAACTTAGGCAAGCGAACTCCATTGCACCGACTTCACGATTTAAGAGGAGGGAAAAGAATGGTGAAAAAATTTCCTAAAACATGATGTAATTGTGACAAATGGTGTTAAAGGAGTCTAGCGTAAGTGTTGATCTCTTCTATACGCTGTATACAGATAAGAAAATACCAAAGAGCTATCACATAAGCCTTAACATTTATGTACTCTTTGGCGCTTAACCAGGAAATTGAAAGAAGGGTTCCGTGCATCAGTGAAGTCGAATCCCGTGCAGTACCCCAATACAATAATTAGATAAAACCAATCAGTGGCCAAAGGATTTGTCCGAAAGCGGAAGTCGGAGGTCTTTGTACGAGGAATGTGAGCTTTTGTTAGTGGTCACCATATGTTGCATTAACAGTAGAAAAATATTGGCACGCCTTAATCAACTCGTTTTTCACATTCTTTGATTAATAAGATATTGGGGTATTGTTGTTAATATATATAAACTCTTTAGTTATTTGTAAGATCTGTAGGTATGTATTAAACATCCCTGTATGACACCACTCTACATTAAAACGTATTCGAGATCACGGTGCACCAAATGTCTTTTGATCTCCGAGATGAATCCCACTCATTAAGAATGTACTGAATGATAGCTAGGATATTCGGAGAAACATATGGCGCTGTATAAACATAATCAGGCTTCTGTGTTTATCACGTGTCTACGTTCTGTATACATTACTTCACAGTCTTCCAGACTTTTATTTCAAACTATTATTTTTGCTACCAAGAATAACTCCCGAAACTAAAACAATGTCCAAAACAGCTCTCTCGTAACACCCAAACCCTCCACCGTAGTTTGTGAACAGAGGATCGCACACACACAGTTGGTATGCGATTACAACTTGTAAACTAAGAGAATGGGATGTTTTTACCTGCTATACTTTGATCACCTTCCATTGTTAAAGTGTACATTTTTATACAGAATGATACTTATAACTGGAGGGAAAAAAAGTCATGAAGTTAAAAAAAAAATGCTTTAAAAAATGCAAAAACAAGCATATGCGATGTATGTCGTCTGCATCAGACGAAGTTGGACAAATGTTTTCTATTCACCCAACAGCATAATTTGATGGAAATTAGGGAAAATGTTAGCCAGAGACCACCTGAGTAAATTCTAAGGCGGATTTGAATAAATTCGAATTTTGGCAATGCCTCTTTTTGGCGCTCCCTTTGTGTCTTCCTGTTTGGTCATGATGCAGAATTTCCCTTACTGTCATGATGCGCGTATCATTATTAGTAAGACTTCTGTTTTCGTTGCAGACTGGGTTCGTTTGTCGAGCTGTCCAGATACAGATGGTCTCTTGTGACCATGACGTCATCAACAAAATCAAGTAAATGAGATTTACAGTAGAAAACAAAGACATAGCTTTGTAGAATCCTCTCTATCACCTTTATCATTATGCACATATTTTTTAGTGAAGAGACAGATGAAAATGATGTCAAGTTCAGCACGGTTTTCAACGAAGAGAACCGACACACACCGCTGGACCAAGACGAACTTTTAAAGTTCTCCTCCCACGTGGCAAAGTTTACGGGTAAAGCAATTTAATTATCATTGCACTTATTACATGAATCATTTGCAAATATACTGGACAACATTCTTTTTTTCTGGTGTGTGTGTGTGTGTGTGTGTGTGTGTATGTGTGTGTGATAACTCCG
The DNA here is from genome assembly GCA_024699665.1 of Ostrea denselamellosa. NCBI lineage: Eukaryota > Metazoa > Mollusca > Bivalvia > Ostreida > Ostreidae > Ostrea > Ostrea denselamellosa. The sequence goes on along the minus strand of JAMZEH010000023.1, from coordinate 7,948,982 downwards.
ATTCCTCAATACAAAACAAAAATTCTCAGCAAGGAGCAATGTGATCAAGACATACAGGTGATTGAGCGATTTTGCATAGGAGCCATTCAGACCGGTGGTAGAATTCATCCCTTGTGTTTGTTACAAAGAAGCACCATACGTTGATGAAATATTGCAACATGAATGCCACTTTGACTCAGTTTCGAGCAAATGTGGACGCCTTTGCATTAAAAACAAAGTTGAATTCAGTCACTTTGTTTAGAGAATGTAGTTTTCGTTAAAATGACATATGATTCGAATTTAAGAGAAAATTATTTTATACAACGTTTTAATGGTTTTTATATCTTTGAGGTCCCTGGTATACTCGAAACGGGTAGTTTTTTGCTTGTCGTTCCGCCAACAATACGAATAATCAAAGCGAAGCAGATTCGTTTTGATTTACGAGTACAATATATATCAAAGGACGCAACATTTCCCAGTTTGTTTAACTCTCCAAAATTTGTGGAGTTTTTGACATAAGAGACCTCAATGTCAGCCTGTAATCTTATATATATATATATATATATATATATATATATATATAACACAAACATTTTCGATTTTTCATTTTGAACCTGCAATATGACAAATCTTAAGATGTATATGTTGCGTATGTTGAGGTTAGTGCAATGTTTTGTTGGAATGCTGTCGCGTAACTTTATTGGCTCTTGAATAGTACCTCACTCTGAAGCTCGAGAATGTACAATAATTTCAACCGAATAACATTTTATTCACTCTCGACTAACTTGATCCAACATCAAATTATATTGAAACAGTCAGGTATTTAAAAAAAAAAGTGCATCTGATTGTCTGACCTTTTCTCGAATAGTTTAAAAAAGGAAATGATATGCAGAAGTATTGATAATAAACGTATAACCTTTATGTGTGTGTCAGAACATGGGATTCGTCAAGGACTGTAACACGATAAAACAAAATTCCAGTTGACGGATGTTTAATAACCAAGGTTGTAAATAAACGACTCTTACTGTGTATCCGTAGAACACTCAGCTATTTCCTGAGTTATGTGTCATGAGAGCATATTTATTGAGAGCTCTTCATAAAAGGTCTTATAAAATCTTTTTGTGACTAAGGTTGATTTTTGTCGACTCGACTCCGTGGCCTGTGGTCCGACATTATCAAACCTCTGGCCTCCGATCGGACACCACCGGCTGACAAGCAAGCCACGTCTTTGGATAACAGCAATTTTCGAAACGATTCACCACATCTCATTTAGGATTCGAGGAAATTCATCGTTTGTTAACTGCTAAGATTAGCGATGATATTTATTTTCTGTTGGCATGGGAATCTGAAGAGTATTTAATGTTCAATAAAGTATCCCTACTGTGATAAAGTTTCATCTCTCTCTCTCTCTCTCTCTCTCTCTCTCTCTCTCTCTCTATATATATATATATATATATATATATATATATCCAAAAATATTCACGCTGGAAAAACAGACATTTCACAGACGGTCAGACATTTAAATTGATCACAGAAACCTATTTGACCAAAACTAAACTATAACAACAATACAAGTACTTTATTTGGGTACATGTCATAGATTAAACACAGCTGCTTTCCTTAAAAATGATTAAAAATCATAAAAATGATTAGAAAACCATCACACTACTGATGAACCTGGAAGTGACAGTATTTGGTAGTGAATGGCTCTCTAGCAAAATTCCGCTACATGGATTTCAAACACTTTGAAAGGTAAAAAGGTGTAAATTTCAATTGGATGAATTTTGATTGAATCTTAACAATTTGTTCTTAAAGTGGATATGCCTGCATGAGATGTGCAATAGTATTATAAATCATGTATTTGAAATCCATTCCCCACAAAACCAGCCATATTTTGCTGACTTATGTACAAAACTAATTACAAAGCAAAATTCTGTTACCAAAGTAATAGTTGCCACCATAGCAAAAACATTTTTCTGTAGACTGCTACCAATGCAAAAGCAGTACTTACCACCATAGCAAAACTGTAAACTGCTAACTGTTACCAAAGCAAAAGCAGTACTTACCACCATAGCAAAACTGTAAACTGCTAAATGTTACCAAAGCAAAAGCAGTACTTACCACCATAGCAAAACTGTAAACTGCTAACTGTTACCAAAGCAAAAGCAGTATTTACCACCATAGCAAAACTGTAAACTGCTAACTGTTACCAAAGCAAAAGCAGTATTTACCACCATAGCAAAACTGTAAACTGCTAACTGTTACCAAAGCAAAAGCAGTATTTACCACCATAGCAAAACAATTTAAACTGCTAACTTCTGCCAAAGCAAATGCAGTACTTACCACCATAGCAAAACAATGTAAACTGTAACTGCTACCAAAGAAATAGTTACCACCATAACAAGCAATATTTTTGCCATGACAAAATACCCAATTTGAGTTACAAATCAGCTGCTGTCAAATAGCCTTCTAGGTGCCAAGAAAAGGACAATTACCTGTATCTGAAAGGTGTACACCATCTTCGAAGAGTATTTGTGTATATGAAGAGGTTATTTCAGGGTATTTTACAGAGACATTACCATGTGTTTTTTTGTACAACAAATGCAGCAATAGAGCTATTTGTGCGCTTCGGAGACTTTTCCGAGAATTAGCATCTGCAATTTGGTTCTTTCTCCCGCTTACATTAATAGCTCTTATTTGAACATTATGCTTTAACGCAACCAAATTAAATGCCTTAACAATGAAAATACTCTGGGGTTCTTAGTTGTTTGTTTGTTAATAATATGTAATAATGCTGCATTATCAATATGCAGAATTAATTTCCTAGACTGAAGTCAGTGTGCTTAAATATTACTGCCTAAAACAATGGGTGTAAATTCAAAGTAGGTAACATCTTTTCTGACATTCTCATTCCAAGATACAGGCCAACACAAATAAGACCATTGTTGTTGAAAACTAACGTCACAGCCACATGAACCCGAAATGTAAGAATAGACTGCTATGAATTAAGTCCAATGCCTCATAAAATGTTGAATAATGTACAGTGCGCAGGTCTGGACTAATGTATTCATTAATACTACTTCCTGTTGGAGCCGATGAATTACAAATTATTCTCCAACCACAATTTTTCTTGGACACAACCCTACAGAACTGCAGTGAAAATTGTTAATTGGAGGGCTATCAGAAGGACCTACAATACGACCAAGGTGAATTTCTTTTGTAATCTTACAAGCAAGTTCTTCTTTGTGATCTACAGCAGACCTCATATGTTTCTATATTACAAACTGTCTTGGACCAAAGTAACTCGATGAAAACCCATTTCCAAACCCTTGTCTAATTAGATGTGCTATAGCCCTATCAGGATAAGCTGAAACCAAATCACTTAAAGCAGACAGATTAACTGGTGACCAACCCAAACTCAATATATCATACACTGTGTTAACGAAAAGGTTTTTGCTTATACTGAAATGGGGCTGTTTTGTGCTGAACCGAAATAGTTTGTTGTGGTACTTAAGACTGAAATCTGTACATGTTCTAAGAGTTTTGCGGGATCTGATGAGTAGATTGGGTTGCTCTGTCATAGTAGATTGAAGGATGGCTTTGGTCACACTTTATACAGGCACGTAAAATACTGACACCCACGCTTTGAACAGTTAGCTTTAAAATTGAAATCAAAACACTTGAGTCTTGAGTTTCCTTTGTCCCATAGCTATTGGTGCATATATATATATATATGTATATATATATATATATATATATATATATGTGTGTGTGTGTGTGTGTGTGTGTGTGTGTGTGTGTTGACCTGGCACTTTGTTGAACATTTATCATGTAAAGTAACCAGAGTTTAGCATCAATTGACTCGCAAATTATGTTGGGATTTTTTGCTTCTCTTAAACAATATATATATATATATATATATATATATATATATATATATATATATTGCTTGGGTTTGACCCTGCCAAGACACGAGTGGGACTTGAACCTACGACCTCCCGGTCACGAAGCGAAAGCTCGTACTACTGAACCACCACTACCAATCATTTTAAGACTATGAGTTTACAACATATTGCATTACTGCACCAAATACTGTTGTAAAGTCACATGATATTTTGATATGCTAACTTATAAAGCATTTTGTTTCCTTTTTTATCATTTAATCATTCCTTTCAGATCCCGTTTTCTGAGTCGAATGTTGGGGATTTCGTCTTGTATCCGTATTATGACCGATCTTTCCCCCACTCTTTGCCCCTGTATATATTATTAACATTCTATGAAACTTAACCTATGTAGCTTCAATTTCTGCTTAAATGTCTCCGATTATCAGCTAAATGAGGACTTTATGTTGGAAAATGTCGGAACAGTTGAGAAATACCACCTCCAAGCCTTTCTGTGATTAATTTAGAATTATCTTTATGAAATTACTGTCCCAAGGATATATACCGAATGCATAAAGCACTCAGACGATTCCGTAATCATGTATATTTTTCTGTATCGTAGTGAAGGCGTCAGTGAAGGATTGCTTTGTTAAGTGACAAACTGAACTCCAGCAATTCAGAGAAAACAAGACAATTATCGCCAGAAAATCGCCAGTTCAGTGTCTGTAATGGCCAAGACTGACTTTAGATGCGTCTTGCTATTGCAAACTATGGGGGGAAGAAGAGGATAATATCACCATTAATCATTCCAAACACATATCCCATTCTAGACATTTTGTTGCTAAATATCTAGATGAGATGTGTAAATTGGGTATTACCTGCTTTGAAAATAATCGTCTATCTTGATACGCTATAATGGACCTTAAGAAATCCCCACAAATCACAGACTGTCAGCACATTAGTTTAACATTACTGTACATATGTACATTATTGTTGTAGATTTGATTAATGCTCCTCATTCAAAGGCTATGTATTTAACTTAAAAACACTGGCATGAAAGCTTAGATTAAATACATGGAAGTCTTTTAACATTTTGTAGATGAACAGGACCATCAAGGGAGTCTTTGCAGACTTGGAGAGGAGTATGCTAGATTGTGTCTGGGAGAGTATCGGAGGTCGCTAAGTGTTCTGGGTAGCAACATGGTGGAGTTCTTCAGCAATCTGGATGGATTTCATGACCACATTCTCAAGTCTTCCAAATTCAATGCACAACGACCGCCATCTTTTCGGTGTGAAAGTAGTCCCAACCATGTGGTTTTACATATATACACCGAGAGGTCACGAATGTTAGATTACTATGCGGGTATCGTTAAACATGTATCGAATTCAATGTTTAACCTGGATGTTCAAATCACTGTCCACCCAAATGAAACGAACACATCACTACACCATATCCTTAAAGTACAGACCTCTGTCAAAACATGCTCCAAAGAGTGCACGTGCTGTAAAATTTATTCACATCAATCGGTTTATTCTGAAAAGCCAGAAGATCTACAGATTGGTTTTGACACTTTCTGTGAAACATTCCCTTTTCATCTGATTATGAATAGAAATCTTGAAATAAGTCAACTCGGGACAGCGTTAATGAAGATTGTTCGTTCTGACGAGGATTCCAAGGAACTAAACTTCAGCAAATACTTTAACGTCATTCGACCAGAGATCAAACATCTGACGTTTTCCGCATTGTTATCACGTGTCAACTTTGCCTTTCTGCTGGAGACCAAAGTGCGGTCTATTGATAATCCGTCTTCTCATGAGGTATTTTCTTCATTTTTATGTTCAGATGATTTTCAAAAGGAAACATGTAATTTGCACAGTTCAACTACTTGCTGATTTGAAATAGTATTGTGTATCTTAATGTTCTAGGGTACAATGCTAAAGGGACAGCTGATATTTCTACCAGAATCAGATTCCTTAATGTTCCTAGGATCACCGAGTATAGAAAAGCTCGACGAACTTATCTCGAAGGGTTTATATATATCGGATGTTCCCATTCATGACGCAACTCGTGACGTCATTCTTGTTGGAGAACAGACCAAAGCTCAGGTACAGAAATATTTCACGCAGTTATTTCACTGCGAAATATTCTCAGACATACTAAAGAGTGATTCTGTAACTGGAATAAATCAATGAAGAAAAATAAGATTTACAAGTATTGTAATTGGGGGAATAAGCATTGCATTCAAGTGCAATACAATACAAAATCAGACTAAATATTAGATAAAATGTTATTTCACACAGATACATGTAACTTGTTATGTAAATGTATTTATGATTAATATCTTATTTTCTTATTGCGATTCATGCAAGACGTACGTAAGAATGGTACCTTAGCAATCTATAAACAATCATGAATAGTTTGTTTTTAACTTTAGGATGGATTGACAAAGCGAATGGAACAGATTAAGAGGAGCATTTTGGAAGGAAGTGAAGCAGTAAAAATTGAGAAACACAAGAATGTAGAATTGTTAAACATGATCTTTCCAGAAGCCATCGCTATGAAACTTTGGAAAGGTAAAAATTCCAAGCACATGTTAGCAATGAAATTATTGTTATTGTTTTCGAATGACCAACTTCATTTGGAATAATATATTTCACTCTTAAGATGTTAATGGCATAGTTTATATGTAAGGAAAAGTCGTCACTTTCAAATTTCTCACAGAGAGTAATCAAACATATTTTGCATCAAAAAGACTGAGATATGTATGTCTTTAAGGTATTTTCAATAATAGAAGCTAGTTTAGGTGTTAAGTTTGATAAAAAATGAGGTCTAAAGTATGCGAATGTGAAACTGACGGTCGTTAAATTAATAACAATCTCAATGAAACAATTTTAATCTATCTATGCACGATCTTTGTAAGGAAGTATTGTGAAGGACATGACACTTAAAATTTTAAAGTTTATGAAGTCCTTTCATAAATATTTATGATAACAATGGAATAAATAAATCTTGTCTTGTCAAGTGGCATGAGGCTTATGGAATCAAATGAGCTCTAAAATATGAGCAGCCGTTAGTTTTGGACGATTTGACTATTTCGTGTTGTTGAGGTGGCAAAAGGACACATTGCGTGACTGAAGTTGTTTTATACCCCGGTAAAAGTAAATATAATGTGTGCAAGAATCATATTTTGTATTTCATAATCAGTAATATTTTCAGAGTGTTTCGACATTCAAGCCTATTTAGAGAAGCAGTAATATTTATGTATGAGTTAAATGGGAGGGAATCGTTGATTATGAAATCAGCTCAAGTACAGTTTTTGGCATACGCGTGTAATGTGCGCTATATACTTCCACAATTAATTATAACAGCTGTTGTTTGATATTTCCATTGTCACTGTTTTCACCTTCTGTACCTTTACCAGCTGAAATGATAGCCATTTCCTCATGAACAATGTACACGTAAATATAGCACGGCTATTTTAACGACTGGGAATTCCGACAGAAAATAAATTTCATTTTCAGGGTATGAACTGCCAGTATATTTTTCATGACGCGCAAACGTTGAAAAGTATGATGGGGGTAAAGTGTTGCAGTTCATGCCCTCATGTATTTTCTAAAATGAAAAATGAAATTTATTTCTTAATTATCTGTCTATAACTTTCTTGACTCGCGGATATGCATGAAAATCGTCTTCTGAGTTCATCGTAATGGTGAACATGTTAAGATAATCATAAACTTAAAATATTTTTCTTTTAATGGTTAAACGAAAATATTATGTATGCTTAATGTTTCCTGTATATCCCTTCGATATCTCTACAAATTGAAATGATAGCCATTTTCCTCACGAATGCGTTACAGTTGTTAATAATAAAACCAGAAAGAATATAGTACGTCTATTCTAATGACTAAAATTTCGACAAAAATGAAAGTAGAAAGTAGAATGTAAATATAAGAAATAAACTTCAATTTTAAAGATACATGAGAATGGTATGAATGGCAACACTTCATATCGATACACTTTTTTATGAAGCGCGTTATATGCCGGCATGAAGCGTATTTTCAAAGGTGAAATTTACCTCTTACACTCACAAGGATACTAATTTTTTGTTTTCTATTAATTGTTGAATATTGATTTATTTTCAGGAGAAACAATACAGCCAACCAAAGTTGATGACGTCACAATGTTGTTTAGCGATATAGTGGGGTTTACCGCCATTTGCGCTTCCCTTACTCCAATGATGGTTGTGAACATGCTGAACTCTCTGTATACCCAATTTGATCATTATTGTGGAATGCTTGATGTGTACAAGGTATTGTGTTATAGATTATCCATCTTTTATTTGGTAATTTAGATTTCTGATGCGAGATTAAAAAAAATTGAGAACGTTTCGGTATGGGCTGTGGAAATTGTAAAACACCTGCTACCCAAGCGCCTAGGATACATCGACTGACTTGTCAAACGATACCACCAAAATACAGTGTCAGACCGGTTAATTTAATTTATCTTTCCTGATAGATTACATTAATGATTGATCTGCCTATGTTTTAACACCGAGCAGCTGCTAATAGGATATACACAATTCAGACAATTTATGTAAGTGTTAAGAAAGATAAAAGAAGGAAGACTACAGTCCCTGGTAATTTTTAGTATGAAGAACGCTGATTTACTGCCACTCAGAAATCAGTCGCCAACCACACATCTATCTAGATATCATATGGGAGCGCTGAATGAAAAATAAATTGGAAGAGAGAGATCCATTGCTTTATTTTGATGATTTATCGCCTTTACCACTCCTTTGTTAAATTTTCTCAAACATTTGAATGCATGTATATATTTTAGAGAAGCGTCATTTTCATCAATATACATAATGAAAATCGTAATAATGTAGTAATAGATTACTTTTCATTTTATTTCTTTTATTTTATTTATTATTATTTTTTTCTTGTGGGATATCCTTTTACAGTAAATTCATTTTTTTCTAGAAACCATATTTATGGTGTAGAAGTTATCTGTAATATGAATTGATAAAAGCGCAGAAGGCCCATATTAGATCCGAAAAATATTAAATACGAGTAGATAAAACGGGAAAATTAGATAGATAAGAACGTCCTGAAATTACTTTATGGCCATCCAGACAAAGAGCAGACGCTAGATCGTCTTAGGAGACGGTCTTTACGATAATTACAAGATGTATGCATCCTAATGCCCGAAAAACCCTATATTTATTGGAATCTCTATATAATTATTAAACATTCAACAGTTTCGTGTAATAAGATCAAGTGACAACGAAAAAGATATGCAAGAATATGAAATAAAAATGATAAAATGTGTATCGCCAAACTATAATCTTCACGAGTTCATAAACCGACGGCCTTGCGATGGTCAGTTAACAGAACTTTATTATAAAACAGGCAGACGATCTTCCTCATACACCGGGCGGATACTGATGTTAAGACATCCGATTAATATGAGTATTATGATGTAGACTATAGCTATGCTGCCGCAATAGATATCAGATTTGCAGTACCATATAACACACAAACTCTCTCTCTCTCTCTCTCTCTCTCTCTCTCTCTCTCTATCTATCTATCTATCTATCTATCTACATATATATATATATATATATATATATATATATATATATACACACAACCACAACTGTAACACTTTTACATTACAAGATACTGAGAACTCGAATCACATGAGATTGTTGTCGGTTGATAAAGCGGCGTTATAAAATATCACTTTGATTTATAATGCTAGCCGAGATTTAAAAAAAAATCAAATGGACACTCCCCAATTTTTACGCATGAATGCACTTGCAAACTGTTTTAAACACCATATTGAAAGCCCAATCTACATTGTGTATCTTTTTGGGAAGAAAATATTTGAAAACATCCAAAAAAGGTGTGCGGGCTATACATATCATTAGAATATTCTGCTTAGTCTGCATGTTCCATGTTAAACTTCATACTTCTCCTGTAAAGGAAAAACCTTGGTCACATTAGTGATGATTTGAATAAACATGAATCTACACTATATAAGGGAGCTTTCAGTACTCATCTTTCAATGTTTACATAACTTTTGTTTCTCTGGTCAAATGGCTCTTGCGAAGGACATTTTCATCTATACTCTCCACCCTATTTTAACAATTTTCAATTTTCTAATCCCCTACCCCTGGAAGAGAGAATGTCCCTTGGATTGAACAAACTTCAATCAAGAATACCCTATGCCAAGTTGGTTGATACATGTATTAGCCCGTTGAGAAGAAGTCGAATATACGACAGACAAACTTTGATAAGAAAAGCTATCTTTCAGCGTAAGTGAACCAGAGTTAGACGAAATTTGGTTTTTCTAATGTATTCCTGTATTTACCATTGTTTGGCGTTTCCGTTTCTTAAATATGAAGACATGCAGAAATGCCCCTTTACGCTGCAAAATACACATATTCTGTTTTGTGTTTTTAAGGTGGAAACTATTGGGGATGCATATTGCGTTGCAGGCGGATTGCACCGGAAGTCGAAATACCATGCGCAGCAGATTGCGTGGATGGCTTTGAAAATGATGGAAACGGCAAAAAATGAAATGTCCCATGACGGGAATGTTATAAAGGTGAGCCGTGCTTTATTAAATTCATATAAAACGTCTTTCAATTCACAAACTGAAATACACCTTGACTTAGGTCTGAATATACGAAGTGTACCATTAGATACGAGCAAAACATAGCGAAAATACGAGGAAATGACAAATGCCCCCCCTCCCAACTGTTTCTTTCACAATTTCTGGGTACCATTTGAGATTGTACATGACACTTCCATATGGGACTTCACATTTTGTTTGCTTCTGTATTGGTTCATGACGGCAGTTTTGTTATCCAAACTCCAATGAGTCTTCTCCTTTTTCCATTGCAACCAAAAGACCTGCGGATTGTTTCCAATTTACCCTCTGCGATGGAAAATGTAAATAAGAGAGATATTCGCGCAGTGATATTCTTTCCTTTTATCCGTTTATTGCATTTCTGGCTGGTTGATTTCAATAATATCGAATGATTTAAAATTCTGTCTGCCGCTTTTATCCTGAAGGTAGAAAACAACCAGTATCAACAATATAAGACAGTGATACTCATATTAACATCATGAATGTAATGACTGTTTGTAGCGTTCATTAGAAGCGTTCATTCGGTATTCGAGAATCTCCTGAAGATGCTTGTAAATTAAGTGTTTGAGGATTCGGCTATGAGCATTAATGCCGGAATAAGGTGTAATTTATTTATTGCAATTGATTTTTGTACAGGTAAATGGAAAGCCATGATGACCTTTTTGTAAATACTTTGGAGAGAAAATACTTCTAAAAGAACTTGACAAATACGTCTTGCGTTAAACGCTCTGTAAACGACTTTGTAGTTATAATTTTCTGTAAAGCGAGAATATCTATTTTTGTGAAAAAAAATCCTTTATTGAGGGAATAGAGATACAATTTTGGTATAAAAATTGTTTTCAAACAAGGGAAAACGGGAAATTGTGATTAAAGTGTGAAGCAAAAGTTGACTACTCGTATATTGAGGAAAAACAAATGAACAACTTTCTGAATTACATTATGTTTATTACAAGCATAGACGTAATCAATTCCGTGATCCTGAGGTATATATATATATATATATATATATATATATATATATATATATATAATCAACATATACCGACCGATATAAGTTTTGCCGTAAAATCTGAGGATAAAAAGTATTCGTACTACCATATGTTCAAAGCCTCTTTTAACAAAAAACGTCGTATTGCGGAAACATGGAACTGATAATATTTTGGACTGTCGTTACACAAGGAAATAAAGCAGTGTATGGACACTAGCTTGGTGCACAGACTAAAAATAGTCTAGTACTGAAACTTATCAACAGGATACCAGCTATTGCCAGCACATTTCCTCGGAACTAGCTATTGAAAATTATGTTTATCGTATTGGAGAGTCGATAAATGAATGTATTTTAAGAATTTTAGTTAAAACAATGTAGAGGGGAATTTATCAATACTCGCATACATATGTAATTGTTAAAGTTTACATGTAAAAAAAGGCACACGGTATAAATGTATATGTAATAAACTTATTAAAATCACATTCAATATTTATTTGTTAATTATTTAAAACTTTTAGACGTATTTGACATTGAATTGTTAAGCGTTGAATTAAGGAATAAAATTATTTTGAAGCGTTCTTGACATTGCAATATCGGTCTTAATACTGTGCGTTTGTTTGTTTAAAATTGCTCAAAATATCTTCTAAACAAATTAGTTTGACTGATTCTGTTCCAAGGAATAGATTGATTGATTATATATTGTTTTACATCCCGCTCGAGAATTTTTCACTCATATGGAGACTTCACCATTGCCGGTGAAGGGCTGCAAAAGTTAGGCCTATGCTCGGCGTTTATGGCCTTTGAGCAGGGAGGGATCTTTAATGTGCCACACTTGCTGTGTCACGGGACCTCGGTTTTTGCGGTTTCATCCGAAGGACCGCCCCATTTAGTCGCCTCTAAAGACAAGCAAGGGGTGCTGAGGATCTATTCTAACAACCCGGATCCTCACGAGGTCCCAAGAAATAGAATTACCAGTACGATTATAATGTTGTTACTGAGTGCAGTTGGACCTCTCGGATTGAAATACTAGGAATCTATTAATTTAATTATAATAGTAATTAGTTAATCATTATTAGTTCCCTAACGGCGAAGCCGGAAGGGACTTTAGGTTTGCACTCTGTCCGTCCTTCCGTCTGTCAGTCAGGCAAATAGGATTTCTGCACTTTTTTCGTCATGCTTGCAGATATTCAATTCATATTTGGTACGTTGCTTTACCATGACAATCTACAGATCACGATTGAATTTTGTTCCGGTCCATTGGTGTTTTGATGAGTTATGGCCCCTTGAACTTAGGAAATTAACTCAAATAGTTAGACATATACTCAGTTTTCCGCACCTTTTTCATCATTTTTGCAGCTATTCATTTGATATTTGGTACATTGCTTTGCCATGGCATGTACAGGTCAAATTCAAATTTTGGTCCCGTCCATTGATTTTTTTGCTGAGTTATGGGCCTTGGACATAGAAAGTATGCAATTTGAGTCTGCCATATATGGCTTTCGTTTTTTGGGGTCATGGTTATTCTTGTGCGTAAAGGTATTGTATGTTTATTTAAATAGGATATTAGGTAAACTTGTCTTGGGGCGGTAGAGGACAGATAATGCCATATAATACTTACAGAATGCTTGCTTATTATGCATTCGATTTATTTATCTCTTTTTAGAATGTACCTTTTTATCTTTGTGTATTTTTTCAGACGGTTTCTTTTCATTTCATTTCTTTTTGTATTGTTATCCAAAATGTCAGGTTCTCGTGGACTGACTAGTACGATGTCAATTGATAGCACCCCAGCATTCCACGACGATACAGTTTTTTAATCTTTTTCCAAATATTTCCAAAGTTAAAAAAATATTCATTTGTTTATTCCGACGTGTTTTGATACCATCTTTGTAACTTATTAAATTAATAAGCATAAATGAAAGTTTTGAATTATTTAATGTTTTGTTTTTTGTAAATTTATTGTTGACTAAAAAGTAGCAATTTGCCACGTCAGACAATACAGGACCACAATGTGAACTAGTATGTAATACTAATTGTGCTATCCTGTCTAAATAAAGAATTTATTATTATTATTATTATTATATAATCATAATGTAGCATTACCATTTATTCCTCGACCTTTTAAAGTAAAATATTAAAGAATGTTATTATTGAATTAAAATCATTTCGTGTTTAAACCACTCCCAGGAAGAACCGAATACGGCCGGGAAAAAAAATCAAAGCATGTAGGCCTAGCATACCGTTTCGTGCAGACCTTTCACAAAGCGTGCAAGCCACGCCTACTGGACAGGCCGTGCACGAAGGGTGGTGCGTTTAGTGCAAAGCGTTTTATGCATACCATTAAGCGTTTCGTGCAAACCCAAACCTTCAGCATTCCGTACAAGAGTAGTTTCGTATCGGTCCATGCAAATGATGTAGTAGCACGCTTCAGGGTCTATAAATTATTCAAACTTAGAATTAAACTTACCTTAAAATGAAACTTTCATTCAAAAAGCCATGAAACAAATTCCCCTACATTTGTTTATTTAAGAGATATAACCTTGGGTATTACAACCCATCAGTATGTAACAATATAATTAAAGAATGAATTTCAGTTTTGAATATACATGAGGGCATGACCAGCGATACTCTACGCCAGCATGTTTCATAAAGCGTGTCAGTGCACTGGTGCGAACCGTTGCTGTACACATCCTCATGCATTTTCAACATTGAAATTTATTTTTTATATTTCATTTCTGTCAGAATATTTATCAGCCGTTAAAATAGACGTACTATATTTATTAAGATTCATACGCATATTGTTCACAATTCACAAGGAAAATTGCTATCATTTCAACTGGTAAAGATATGGAAAGTAAAAATATAGGAAATGTAAATATTTACAAGTAAAGTATATTAGAAACTTAAAGACTCGCAAGGAGTCTGAAATGAAAGGTGAATCCCCTGAACTAGTGTCCCACTCTTCCATCTTGTATAAAAATCGATGACTTTGAAACACATACTTACAGATACATTCATACAGAAGAGAAAAGCACATTCACACAGAAGAAAAAATACTTACACATACATACACATACATACAGAAGAGAAAATACAGTTTTATATTGGATCAAGCTAACAAATCAGCACTACATGACATAATCTTGAGCATAATGAATGTATTTCCAGGGTAGATGTGTGATGTGAACCCAATAACAGAATTGATTTAAATGTACTTGGTGATTTGTAATAAAAATCATTTGTGGTCCACAATCTTTGTGCTGTTTTATCTAATCATTGTCAAATTGCACTTATGCTAAAGATAGATGGCTTGTTAGTTGATCGTCAAAGATGGAAATGATTTGAAGTGATTTTAATGCTGATACTAACGAGATAGCAGAGGGATTGAACAATATTTCAACAAAATCTACAAATTACAGCTTAAAAATGAATCGCAGATAATTAATGTAATCAGTTTGAAAGGAAAAGATGCACCATGCTATGACTTTTCATTAAGTTCACTTAAATTAAAGTCTTCTTTAGTCTCTAAAATTACACAGCAAAATTGGGATTATAGAAAAGGTGTACAAAACAACTAGATACATTGAAATAAACTTTTTTCTTTTTCTTTTTAAAGTGTAATCTAGCTATTAAACTACGATAAAAGTAATGTTTGCACAGAAGTATTTTTTTTTTTTTTTTTTTTTTTTTACATATTTTCGCAATTCCTTCCCAGATATTGATATTTGGGAAAGAATTGCGAGAATATATAAAAAATATTAATCTAGTAGCTTAGCTATCAAAGAGATTTAAAAGTCGTAGAAGTCACGTCTGTTTTTTAATGATCAATATAATAGTATTGCAGGAAAAGAAATATCTCATGCCTTCACTGTTTGAAAAACAACAAAACAAGTGATTTTCACGTGGTCTTTAATGAAATGGTGAATATATACAATTGGTTTCACTATTAAAATGTTATCAAACGTGTTTAATACTAAATTCCCAATTCTGTCGACAAAAGGTTTATTGTACCTTATAAACTAAAAAGAAAGTGTAAAATTATCCTTCTATAATCTGAGAGGAGTCACTACTGAAGACAGTCTTAGAAAACTATTTACAAGAATTCTAAATATTCGTCTTGGAAATTATTTTCTGAAAGAAATGTTATTTGTAATGAGGTTTACAAGAACTAGAGAATCGTGATCATATGTTTGTTTTAAAATCTCTGATTGATAAGTGTACACAAACAGATTCTAAGCACTTATGTGCTTGTTTCATTTTAGAATATTTCAAGAAGGCCTTTGATAAAGTTCGACATTTAGCTCCTTTTATAAACTGCGAAAAAAATGGGAACAGTGATAGATTTTATAATGTGTTAAAAATTTATATTTTAACAAAGAGGTCTGTGTTAAAGTAGATAATAATAAATCAACGGATTCTTTTCACCAATCAATGGGGTTCGCCAAGTGGATAATTTAAGACCCATCTATTTAAGTTTATTGTTTTTGTAATTATGTACGTAGTATGTTTACCTAAAGTTTGCAACTTATAAAACTTAATTGTATTACCAAGAACAGTCTGGCGTATGCAGATAATGTTACCTTACTGTCAGAAACATCGCCTGGCCTGCGAAATTGCTTTGTTTATTTACTTGCTGCAAACAATTTGAATACATAAAAAGCTGATGATGAAATAGGTATCAAATCTATAAAATGATTTACCGGTCATAAACCGAATTTTAAAGCTCATCTATATGTCTTCT
The DNA here is from genome assembly GCA_024699665.1 of Ostrea denselamellosa. Classification (NCBI taxonomy): domain Eukaryota; kingdom Metazoa; phylum Mollusca; class Bivalvia; order Ostreida; family Ostreidae; genus Ostrea; species Ostrea denselamellosa. The sequence goes on along the minus strand of JAMZEH010000023.1, from coordinate 7,932,735 downwards.
TTTTTTAAATCATACTATGCTTTATGATAGTGAAATTTGGACTACTTAAAAGGAAACTAAGTGCTCCAAAAACTATTATGTTGCCATAATATGCAGTGAATTGACTCTAGAAAATTGTCATTCAATGTTATGTAAGAAACATTAGAAACATTAAATCTTTTAGAAGTAACTCTCAGAACTAGTTGTAAAATGTAAAAATTCATAGTTTAATCTTTCTAGTGTAATAATGTATTTCAAATCACAATTTTGATTATATACGCTTTACCTTATTCCGAATTTCCTACTTCCAAGTTAGCTCATCAGATACTAGAAAATCAGGCGAAATTTTAAATTGTTACATGGTGGCCTCTACTTCATGTGTTCCAGACATCTATTTTTTGTTCGTGGTAAATCTTCTCAAGCTTGATTGATTGCTTAATTAGACGGCAGTATTCTTGCTTATTTCTGCATTGGACACTCACATACTCGTTAAACAAACTCGCCTTCCAAGCAGAATGCTCGTTAAGCCCTCCACAAGAATACGATCTCATTACAAGTATAATTCCTATTAAGAGTCATTTACAATCTTGGCGTTTATGAGAGCTACATGGGAATGCTCTTCGCCAGAGATCTGCATCATCAGCTGTGATTTTCAGATTTCCAAAAGAAAAATAATTGTTCGTGCTGCACTGAAAAATAAGGATTGTGATTGTGGGCTGGAAGCGGATATCTGTATATTTTTCTGACAGTTTATTATTTTATCAATCAAGATACAATGTATCATTTTTTTTTTGTTCATGGTAATCACTGATTTTAGCTCTTTTATCATTTAATACTGCACTTTTTAGAGGAATCGTGAACAGAAAAATCATATAGGTCACGCATACTTCTATAACGCATTATGAATGTACCAAAATATATATCCCCCATTGGCTCCATTAAATGTTTTTGTATTGGTTAAGCCGAAGAAGATGCGAGATGCCTCGTTATGAGTCTAAAACTAATCCACGTCATTCATGTTTCTAGCAATCTAATCAAAATGATGACATTATCTTAATAAAAGAACATATACAAGTAAATTATCAAAGGTAACTACATGTACTTGTGACCTACTTCAATTCTAAAACATTACACCTCGATACCATGTACCAAATCTGTTTTACATATGTTAGAACCCCTTCCATTAGAAAAGAGCAACACGGAAGCTACGTATTTGGAGATTATATATTCTCTAAAGTTGTATTAGTTACAGGCGTACTTGTCCATCAAACTAATAAAAATATGAATTTTTCATTAATTTATTTATTTTATGTCTCTTCTTGTTGATACGCCACTAGCTGTAGGCGAAGTGCCATAAATTTTGACCTATGCTTAGCGCTCAGGGCCGTAACAGTTAGGGTTCTTTACTTTGCCAACGTCTGTCGTGACATGGGACCTCGGATGTAAAGGTCTCATCGGAAAGACCTGTAACTCTCACTTCTAAACGTTTGGAGGAGTCGTCACTATTGTCTTAGGTTTGATGCAGCCAAGTTACGGGCGCGAGTGAGGATGTTGTTGGGAAATCTGAAGGTTTTTTTTATCCATGCAATTTTCATCTCCATAGACTATAGAAGTTTAAAGATACAAGGAATTTAGCATACCCTTCTCCCCCCAGTGTACATTTGAGCACTTAAATGGAACGAAAAAGTCGACTGTGCTATATGAAACAAATATATCCTTTCATGCATATCCATTTTATCACTGTAGAATATGAAATTACCTTAGACATTGAATCTGCTCGCCAAAAGTTAACTTGATCATTTATCCCAAATAAAAGTCATTTGCAGTATCTGAAACAATTTAGATTGGATGTATCCTCGGGTGTTATGCATGCAAATTTCACCACTATAGAATAATTGAACCTGTTCGCAAACATTTAACTTGGTCACCAGAAAACTAGGTTAATGACAGTATATGAGGCAAGCTCTATGTTATACTCCATTGTAGGTATAATTCTTGTAAATTTTCATTATTCTAAAACATATGGTTAGTTGGGATTTATATCATTCATCCAAAAAATATAGGCCAGTTACAGCCTAGGAAACGTATTCACATCTACAGGATTTGCACACCCATTCCATAAAAAAGGTTACAATCTCAAACCAGTAGACCTCTTTGGTTCTATTTCGGATCCCCTGGACTTATAAGATATGCCAAATCATTTGCAAAATGTAAAGGAATGCTAATGACAAGAACGTGTGACAGCCTAAGGGTGAGTTCGGTTCATACCTGAGTACGAACTCGGATTACCCGATTTGCAATCGAACGGAGAGAGTTTCAACTCTTATATGACGTGCATGTATTATGACATTTTAACTCTGCCTTTCGCGAGGGTTAGTGTGGTAGCAACATGTCGGTCTTGCAAGGATACTGCGCATGCGTCAGTTTTCAATAGATGGATGTGATTGGTTGAAGTATTATACAAGGGGTTAAGAAAGAACATTGTAATATTTACCCTACTAACACAGGCATGAACCGTAATCGCTCTAATTTTCTGTACATTTATTTACACTCAGTAGTAAAATTAAAAAAATACAACAAACCCATACGTGCATGATTGATTTCCTAGATTATGTATCTTTAAAGGATTTCAGGAAAAAAGAGATTTAAAGCATGCGAGGACAATAATCAACTAAAGTAATTTATTGACTCTTCAGCGCAGTGATGAGCAAACACGTGCTAGTAATAAAGCATATTTTGCCACAAGACGCCAAAATGTGTCGTTATTTTATATTCAGGTTTAGGACGATTTAACGTTGCAAAATCCACTTAATCTTGTTCGTTGCCTTCAAGTGTAACAAATTTAAGCGACATGCGTTTGCGATAAGACAAGAATTTTTCAGTGATTTGATACAAACGATTCGACAACTATTCACTTGTTTAGTTTTTGCTGATGGATATCTGCGTCAGGTTGAGACGCTTTACAACAGTTGACTGATGGGGACTCGCTGTGAAACACATCACTGTAACCGCTTTTATACTGCAATGCATATATTTATCTTAAAGCTCTCTATTCCTTACCAACCGTAAAAACATATACTAATAATTTACCCTAAGATAAAGAGACATATTTTCTAAAAATACGATTTTATTCAGTGAACTTGTGAACTTAAACATTGCTTCACTATTGGTCATAAAACATTCAGTTCGTACTTTTGATCTTACGAAATGATGTATAATTGAATTTTACAGATAAATGTATTTTTCAGATCTATTTTCTGCATCACTATTCTTATGACCCTGTATCGAAGGTCGGGGGCTTATTGTTTTTGTCTGTTTGAAACTTTGCTCATAACCTTTGAGTTTAAATTTGAGTTACACGGCTTACACATTTCATGTGTGCATTCTTTATGATCAGACATTTTATTTGATACCATCATCTTTGACTTTGTGACCTTGGCGTATAACTTTCTTTTAAGAAAATGCTAACCTAAGCAATATCTCCTGAACTACAAAAGCTGTCATATGATGTATGTAGATTCCTTTGATAAGACCTTTTATTTGATACTATCGTTCTTGACATCATGACCTTGACCCAAAATTCTAATCTTAACCAAAACTAACTTTTCTAACTTTTGAATGATTATATGCATTCAATGTGATCAGGCCTTTCTTTTTGTACAAAAGATTTTGACCCTGTTGTTTCGTTGTTGCCACCGGGGACATAGTGTTTGACGCACGTAAATATATCTTGTTTTCTTATTGTTATGTCTGTACAGATGAGGATCGGAATCCATACTGGATCTGTCTTGGCTGGAGTAGTGGGTGCACGCATGCCTAGATATTGTCTATTTGGAAACAACGTGAACCTTGCAAACAAGTTTGAATCTGGAAGTGAACCAACAAAGATCAACATTAGTCCGACATCGTACAGGTGAGTTTATGGATCAATAGGTAATATCAATAGGAAAATTCTCACGAGTACGGCTCCGTTCGGTCTACATTCATAATACAAGCGTCAATGTACAAGTTGTCCATTTGAGACCAAACATTTTTCAGGTGGTAAAGATTATTTCGAATTAAGTGTCTGTCATTTGGGGGGTGGGGTAAAAATGAGTTTTAGTGTGTTTGCTTTGTTTGGTGTGGTTGTTTATTATACCTCTCGTCGAGAATTTTTCACTAAATTAAGACGTCACCAGCTGTAGGTGAAGTACCACAAATTTATACCAATGCTCAGCGCTCAGGACCGTGGCAGTAAGGGTTCTTCAACATGCTAACGCCTGCCGCGATACGGCAACCAGTGATTCTTACTTCTAAATGCCCAGCCGAGCGTTTGGCTAAGGAGCAATCACTACCTGAAGGCCTGTATATGTTATGAAAAATCACTGAAATGATTTTCGATGACGATATTTGTCCGAGTAGTTTCACACTGAAGAGAATATGCAATATGCAAGTCCTCGTATTATTTACTCTGTCGGTTCAGAAGTCAAATACGAAACTAATTGCTAGTTGTGAGGCTACATTTAAACATCTTGAAAAAAAGGTCAAGGACAGCACATGGAATAGATTGAAAATGAGATGGAGGGCAGATATTAGGATATTTACTGGTAGTTGTCATATTCTTGTCAAAACTCCTCAGGGTATTGGACAAGGGTTGAATAGTTAAAATAGCAACAACAAAAGCATTGTGAATGATGGAGGGGGTGGAGAGGTTTTAAACACTGATATAGACTGTGTATTTACACATTTTAGCTTATCTGAGCTGGCTGAACGCACAAGTGAGTTTTTCTGATCACATGATGTCTGTCTGTAAACTTTTCAAATTTTCATCTTCTTATCCCTAACTACCGAGTCAGTGTGATCCAAACTTGGCACAAGAAATCGTTGGGTAAAGGGCTCCTTGCAAAGGAGATAATTAGCAATTGTTAAAGTAGTGTGGGGTATTTCAAAATAACATCATCTCAAAAACCATTGAATCAGAAAAGACAAAACTTACACGAAAGGTTCCCAAAGGAATATATATTCAAAATCGTGATTTACAGTGAGGGGCGGGAGGCCACAATAGGGGATCAAAATGTTAAAATGGGATACCTATGAGAAAAAACCCAATTAATATCTTGTTCTCAAGAAGAGCAAGTCCGTGATAAGTCATATTCTCAACTATTGCAACTATTGCACATTCAAGTTTGTTCAAATCATGACCTCGTCGGGTAGAGTGGGACCACAATATGGGAACAATTGCAACAGGACCTTGATCAGTTACAAGTAAGAATCCTCGGGTAGTGCAAAGTCAAAAAACTGTTCAATTTGTAGCTCTCAGAGGTCGTCGGAGGCCACAACAGGGATCAAAATATATGATGATAGTCTATACATTGTGTAAAAACTTTTTCTTATGAACAGCTAAGCCAGGATTAATCATACTAATAGATAGGCATCATCAGGTAGTGCATATTCAAATCTATTGAAATAATTGTCCCCAAGAGTTGAGTGTGTCACAATAGGGGGGTACCTTAGAAGTTTTCAGTTCACGGGAATATATAGGGTAAATCTTTTAGAATCTTTTCTTCGATATGCAAGCATCCTCAAATTCAAGTATACAATTTCTCCCCCCCCCCCCCCCCCCCCCCCCCCGCCGAGGGGTTATTGCGCCTCAGTTGTTTTTTTTATATCGCAGTATATTTTTCTAAACAAAATCTTATTCTCAAGAGCAGCAAGGCCAGGATTAGTCATATCAATATGCAAGCATCCCCGGGTAGTGTAGATTGAAGTTTAAAAGTTTAATCAAATTAATGCCTGGGGTAGCATAAGGCCACAATACGGATTCAAAGTTTTATAAGACAATGTAGAGGGGAAGATTTGAATAGGAACCATGGGATTAGGGTGGAGCTAAAATCGGGGATAAAATATAAATGATACATTGATATAGGGGGATATAGGATTAGGGTTGGGCTAAAATCGGGGGGGGGGGATTTAAATGATACATTAATATAGGAGGATATGGGATTAGGGTGGGGCTAAAATCGGGGATAAAATTTAAATGATACATTAATATAGGGAGATATAGGACATCCCTTCGTTGTGTGGATTCAAGTGGATTCAAGTTGGGTTAAGTCATTACTCCGTTTGGTCACAGTATAAGTTTCTAAATTTTCCGTGGGAATAAAGAGGGAGGGTAAAAAAAAAAGTCTGTTGAAAAACAGCAGGACCATGCTGACTCAGGAGAGCGTTAAGGCCCCTGTGCTTCTTGTTCTAGCGTAAATTTCTTTTAAGAAGTGTCATTTATGATCTCTGAGGAAGGATTGAAAGAGATAGCTATTGAAAGGAAACAGAAGAAATTCGGTAAACTCCCTCGGAACATTGCTTAGCATAAAACACTGTCACTTGCGAACTCATTCTTTTTAATCCCTTCTTAATCTTGTTTTGCTAAGTCACACTCTCCATTATGGGTTCATGGTATTTTTAAAATATATTTGTCCAGCTTCTGTAGCGATATATTCATTTGGTTGTTGGATATTTTGTGTGACCGGAGTACGGAGTATTTTCTTACTTCACCCACAGTGAAGTATGTTGATTTCGTCCTGAAACATTCTACCATCCCTAAAACAAAACGGATTAATGTCGATTGATATAGATTTTGAATTCAAACTTTATGGAACATTTTCAGAAACTGCATCTGCTATTAGATGATCACAGCTGTTCCTTGCACTGGTTTTGATTTATCTGCTGGTGATAATGTCAAAATCGTTTTAATTTTATAAACAAATTTATTTCAAGACGTTTACTGTTTAAAGTAAATCAACTTTAATATAAATTGTCTTGAGAGATAAAAACTGATTGGTTTGACTATGTCCTTTATCGTGTTTTGCTAAACTATTCTGCAATGATTGCATTTGAAATAGCTGTAGAATTTCCTAAGATGAAATGGCTGTAAAATTCTTTATGATGAAAAGGCTGTAGAATTTCCTACAATGAAATGGCTGTAAAATTCTCTAGGATGAAATGGCTGTAGAATTTCCATGGATGAAGTGGCTGTAAATTTTTCTGGGATGAAATCTGTAAATTTTTCTAGGATGAAATGGCTGCAGAATTTCCTAAGATGAATTCCTAGGATAGACCGGTAGTGAAAGTCTAGGGTTAGGACACTCGCTTCTCATCTGAGAAGTACCAGGTTTATTAATTGATTGTTCTACGTCCCGTTGATAATTTTTCACTCATATTATGACATCAACAGTTGTAGCTGAAATACCACAAATTTAGACCTATGTTCACATGTCAGGGCCGTAGCAGTGAGGGTTCTTTAACATGCCAACTTCTGCCGCGATACGGGACCTCCGTTTTTAAGGTCATATCCAAAAGACCTTTGATTCTCACTTCTAAATGCAGAGGTATGGCGATGGAGCAGTCACTACGTACGTTAACGTCTTAGGTTTGACGAGGCCGTGGCACGAACGGGGCTCGAACTCACGAACTTCCGTATACAAAGCGAACGCTACACCACTGAGCTACCGCGACCGGTTCGATTAGATTGACTGATTGATTAAATATTGTTTTCACTCATATGGAGACGTCACCATTGCCGGCGAAGGGCTGCAAATTTAGACCTATGCTCGGCGCTTATGGCCTTTGAGCAGGGGGGGGGGGATCTTTTACGTGCCACACCTGCTGAGACACGGGACCTCGGTTTTTGCGGTGTCCGAAGGACCGCCCCAATTAGTCGCCTCTTACGACTAGGAGTGCTGAGGATCTATTCTAACAACTCGGATCCCCACGGGGTGGTTCGATTAGAAGTGAAAGTAAAGAAAGTAAAGACTATTTCGTATAGACGTTTTAAAAATGAAAGTCCCGTGTCACGTTAGACGTTAGCACGTAAAGAATCCTCACCGCAGTGGAAAGCGTCATGCATAGTTCAAAACTGGTGGTACTTCACTTACAGCTGATTACGTCTCATTATAAGTAAAAAAAAAATCTCGAACACCAAACAAATGATAATGTTGAATTTAAAGAGCTGTTGTGGTGTAGAACGGAACAATATCTACGTATTAGTATGTTCTATGGACTTTTTTGGAATATATATATATATATATATATATATATATATATATGTGTGTGTGTGTGTGTGTGTGTGTGTGTGTGTGTGTGTGTGTGTGTGTGTAGTTTATGCAACACACCCATTTCTGAATGTTGTTCTTGTTTGTCCAACTTCATCAAGAATTACAAGAAAACTTCATTTGCCAATGCACAAAGAATCGAGATTACCGGTAAAGGGAAATGTTTAAAGTGATCAAAGAATTTGTCAGATATCTTTTTTTTATTCTTAAACTTATTTTTGTTGATGTTTCAGATGCTTAAAACCGACAGATGGATTCAGATTTACTCCAAGAACGAAAGAGGACCTACCATCTGGTTTTCCAGCGGAAATAGAAGATGTGTGTTATTTTCTGGAAGGCTACGAACACCCCGACTTCGCAGGATGTGACGACACGGAACTTGATCACATTGGCATTGCGTTACAGGAACTAACCACGTCGAAGGAAGTGACGTAGTAGAGACAAACTTTAATCAGAAGTTGGTTATATTATATGCCGTCCGTTTAAATTTCTGTATACCATAAACATTTTTAAGTGTTTATTGTCTAAATAACTACATTTTATTGTAGATTGTACATTTCACTGTTTAATTTAATATGTTGACTTCTTGTATTGTGTGAGGTATTAGTTTCGGTTGACTTAAATTTGTTTGTAATATATATGTAAATTTTTTTTTGTATTTTGTAACGTTCTCACAATAATAACTATTTAATAAAAATTGTTTATTTATTTTGGTTTACCTGTGGTGTATTAAATTTTACACTGTCTGTGCTGAATAATCAGTCATTTTAATGCTCTGTTCTGGTATAGGATACATACTCAGTTATACATTTATACCCTGCGTGCAAATAGAAAACAAACGACCCAAAGAATCTGAAGCGTTTGAATAGATTGAATTGTCCCTCATCAAATGTTAATCGCTTCTTTGATACTGCGTACATAATATGTGATTGTTAGGTATATGTAAACTAAAAAAAAAACCAATCAAAATGTCGAACATTACCCTGAAAGTTATGTGAAAATGAGAACAAGTAAGACACACATATATCGGTTATATCCTCGTTTACCCGCGAGAGAAAATGTAGCTCCATAAAATTTCCGAGATTCCACGTATAAATGCTCCTGTTTTACCGTGCCACAATTTGCGATAAGACTGTAAATACACCAGCAGTAGTGGCTTCGATTAAGAGAAATTGACGTGTACATTATACGCTGACTGGAGAATACAGATTTTCCACTCTTGTGCTCAAATTAATAACTCTCTTCGAAGATGCATTCACATTAAATCCAATGGCTAAAAAATCCAAACTAAACTAAAATAAATGAAATCAATTTAGAACGAAATTATTTCAGAAGAACAGAAAAGATAACCAATCATTTAATATTTATAATACAGAAAGTATGACACTGAGGTGCACATGGGTGTATTGAGCTTGTCGACATGAAAGTGTTAAAGAAATATAGATTGTCTCAGGATCCATAGAAATGGTTAATTTGAATTCGCACACCGTGTTAAAACACATCACATTAAATTAATTTTGCTCATACCATAGCTGATGAACAATTCAATTTTACTGAATAACGATCTCCCTTGAGGGCAGTCGTTCTGGAGATTAGGACCCATAAGAACCCTATTTTTATAGCCTTGGTTACTGACCTGCGTCTCTATGATTAAACTACCTGTCCGCCTTCTCTCTGGACATCAAACTTCTAAAATTAATGGTTTTAAAACTAGTATAATCTTTTAGAAGATCCTATAATATATGACGATTTAATCTTGTCGGTTAGTAGGGGATTCAAGCGCAGATCGGAATAGAGAATGTTCTTGTCTTTCTAAAGATTTCTATGGCCCCAAGATGGACGATTGGGTGGGCATATAGGTTTTAGCTTTCCACTTTCTAAGTCCATCTCTAATCTTGGTCGTAAGTTTTTGAAATATATAATAAGAGACTATTGTATCTGTTTAACTTGGTACCATAATATTAAACATATAATACCTTTTTATAATCATTCACCGTATGATATTCTAGGAGAAGTGAATGTTAATTTTCATAAATCTAGATACACCAGAGATTCAACAGCAAATGCATAATAAATTGTTAATGGGGATTCACTATTGTATGTGGTGGATCCAGATGATTAACAGGAATGATTATGATTATATATTGTTTAACATTAATTTTTCACTCATATGGAGACGTCACCATTTCTAGTGAAGGGTTGCAATATTTAGGCCTATGCTTGGCGCATATGGCCATTGAGCGGGGAGGATCTTTATCGTGCCACACCTGCTGTGACTCGAGGCCTCAGTTTTTGAGGTCTCATCCAAAGGACCGCAACATTTAGTCGCCTCTTACGACAAGCAAGAGGTACTGAGGATCTATTCTAACAACCCCGGGTCCTCACGGGGCCTTAACAGGAATGTATAGAATTTTAACATAAATTTTGATCAGAAAGTGGAATAATTAAAATTCTTTACATTAACAGGAATGTATAGAATTTTAATTATTGCACTTTCCGATCAAAAGTTAGGTGATGTTAGTCTTCTCGTCGGTTAACGTTTACTTCTTTATAATACACGGGTAACATTGGACTATAATTGACATAGAGCATGCATTTACATTGGTAAAGGGTTTTTATTCTTAAATTTAAAAAGATTTTTTTAAATGAATTGTCAGACCCTTTTCTAAAAGATTTAGAAGTTGTGGAAATAGGATTGGATCATATAGAAACGTCCTCAGTTCCACAAGAAGCAATTTAATAGTGCGTAGATAACACTTCTTCAAGTTCCGGTCCTAGAAATTTGGATAAGTGTAGACAACCCGAAAATATTATCTATAGTTTGTAAATTAAGTTGAATCATTCTAATACTTGTTAAGACAGGGATTCAATTGTAAATTATCGCCTTTAGAATTGACTTCAAGTTTCTATTGGGTCGGTACAAATTATAAATGTACGATACAGCACATGGCTAAACCCACACCTTAGTAGCACATGGAACTAATACCCACCGCAAATCGTCCCAAACACACTACCACCTTTTCAATTAATAAATTGATGGCTAAAAGTTATTAGTATAATCGCTTCCTTGAGTTAGGTGGATTCTGATCACCTATTAATGATTTATTACCGATATAAAATGAAATACTGTAAATTCTAGTATTTCTATATCAAATATAATTCTAAATAATGCATTTCACTAATGGCAACAAACTGAAAACCACCTATTAGTGAAAAACAACATGGATGACCAAGTGAATGCGTTCATCGATCAAACGAATAATTACGCAGGCTCCAGCTCATTACAGGTCTTCCGGAAAAACCTCATTTCGTCACAAAGATCGTTTTCATCGTCTACCACCGGATATCGCTGTGCAGATCCCCCTTCCTATAGTAACTGTTGTGATCGCGAGCACAGTATGTCAAAAGTATGCTAAGGAAAAACGCTGTATTGACGTAGGTTACAAAACCAATTAGCTAACGGAAGATAATCAATATTATTAAATATCTTTATGCTTCATCAGTTTTCTGGTACGACAGTGAGATTACGTACGTTTTACTTCAGAAAGAATCCAAAGCATTAATGAAGACGGACGAATATCAGAGTATGGATAGTTTTAAAAAAGACATGAGCATCACCCCCATCTTCTTCTTGCGTCAATACTGCTGACCTTGACCCCAAGATTAGACCTCCAAAGTCTAGATGTTGTCCCATTCAACAAAATATGATAAAAGGCGGAACATCAAGTTAGTAATACACTTAGTAGTAGTTGTGTTTAATAGCAAGAAAGCCAAATTCCAATTTAAAGCTATTTTGAAAAAAGAAAAAAGAAAAGAAAGGAAAAAGAAAAAGAAAAAGGAAAACGCAAAATAGCATTGAGTCGAGAACAAAGGCTGTTTGAATTGATCCGTTTGAGAGTCAAACAAAACAACTCTTGTTCGAGGACACAGTCCATAACTGTTTTGTTATACACTTTCATATTTAGGTTGTTTTAATAGATGCACATGGTTTGTTGACTTTGAACATTTAACGAGACATTATGGTTGCATACATTTATCAACGTATCCACTAGTTTAAAAGAAAACATACCCAATATCCTAATTAATAATCAATAATTGCATTTTTCCTGTTTCGCCTTGCATTTCTTTTAATAAATTCTCGCGCCTAATATTACGTAAACAAAGCAGCAAACAGAGAATCATGTGACTTGCGTAGCTAATAAAAATGGGCACGTGACTTGCCATTAGAAATAACTATTATCTCTGTTGACAGGTCAGTAGGTTGGTTGGTTGTTTTATGTTTCGTCGGGAATTTTTCACTCATGTTGACACGTCCTCAGTTGTAGGTGAAGTATCACGAATTCAGACCTATGCTTAGCGCTTATGGCCGTAGCAGTGAGGGTTCTTTAACGTGCCAACGTTTGCCGCGACACGGGACCTCTGGGTTTTTTTTAGATCATATCCGAAAGACCAGTCATTCTGATTACGGATTGTTTCGCTCACCTGATCATAATATAGGGCTCACACCGGGTTTGACCGGTCCACAGATGATGGTTACTCCTCCTTGGTATCTGATCCTACCTCTGGTATATCAAGGGTCAATGTTTGCCCAACACTCGACTTTGGATTCCTTACAGGAATTATGAGATTGATTACGGTTCGTTATCTTCACCTTATCTTAATGCCCAGTGTTTGGCGAGCGAGCAATGACTACCTGTTTTCGTCTTAGGTTTGACGCAACCATGGCACGAGCGGGGCCCGAACTGACGACCTTCCGATTACAACGCTCTACCACTGAGCTACTGCGACCGAGTTGGTTTAACAGTTAAAACGTTGGTTCTAAATCGTATTAGGTTTATACAGGAAATAATCCACATGTATAACAACATCATACAGCGACCTGTTCGATTTGTTTGAATTTTAATACTTCTTCCTGGCGCTTTCTCTATATTTCTTCCCTTACAAGAAAAAGACTTCAACCATCTTGAATCCATGCGAAACAATCTCTCCGGTTGGATATGTAGATTCGTGGTTTCAAGATCCATTCTACACACAGGGTAGGAATTACATGGGATTTGATTCGGCTGTCTTATGTTCTTTGTCTATATCATGTATATTGTGTATATTGTTTTACCTCAGTCCTACATTAAAAACCTGGGTCTGTAATAAAAAACAAGACTTGAAACACACAACACTTCGTTTCATATAAAATTGAAAGGCTTAATTGAATATACGTATCATACAGATTTCCCGATATCAAATCCATCTTAAAATAACAATGTGGAACGGTTTCTGTCCTGTCCCTGTTTTGACACGTATCGAATCTCCTTAAAACCTTTGACCATTAGCCTGTATATGAATATATTAATGTTGAAAGCTCACTAATTAATTGCCATATATCTGAATAATTTTCTTGCAGACTATACTCCCTGAAATTGTAACTTTAATTTCATTTCAAACGTCAAGCCTTGACGGATCGCATAACAACGATACGTTCATTGTGTGTTTATCCGATGGATTGATTGATTGTTTGTTTGTTTTCCGCCACACTCAACAATTTTTCAGTTATCTGGTGGCGTCCAGTTTTTGTAGGTGGAGGAAAGAACCCAGATACAATGTATCCGGGGAGAGACAACCGACCTCCCGAAAGTAAACTGGCAAACTTTCTCACATATATCGGCGCGAGCGAGATTCGAACCCGCGCCGACTAGAGGTGAGAGGCCTTGTGATTTTGAGCGCTATGCTTTTACCACTCGGCCAGAGGCCCCCTTATCCGATGGACAGTCTCCTTATATGGAATCTTTCGTTGATGCACATTTTGTCGTAAATTCTTCAAGGTAGATATACGTTATTGCAATGCACTCATATTTACTTTGAAAGCAATAGTGCACATGTAGCTCATATCAACATTCTATCAAAAAATCAAATTATTTTATTTCCCATATTTCTATCTTAAATGTGTTATGCTGTTACATCTAAAGCACAACTTTACTATATATGTACTGCCTAATTGGTTTTAAAACGTAATTGCAAACGATCGTCGTTAATTCCGAAGATTGTCGAAGATTGCTAAGCGATGGATTCTAGTGCAGTTGATGTAGGTACAGATATTTCTGCAATGAGAATACCAGATACATTAATTTTCTAATAAATATTCATCATCAACCGAAATGACGTAACGGTGCACTCTCCGGGTGAGGTCACGGAATACGCAGATTAGCTATTTTGCTCTCTCTCTCTCTCTCTCTCTCTCTCTCTCTCTCTCTCTCTCTCTCTCTGTGTGTGTGTGTGTGTTTTCCTTTGTTTTGATTGTTGATTTTAGTTGTTGATGCCCATGAAGCAAAAATTATATAGCAGTGTAATATACTGTTCATTCATTAAATAAGAATGTGTGTGCACTAATACATGTTTAAATGTTCAAAACTTCGGTATTATGTGCAATTTTATCATGTCTAGACCAAGAAGTTTCTTTCAAAAAACAACATTTACCACCCTTTTGATTCATGTGTCCTACATATACTCCTGAATTAGAACACACATAATAACAAAATGACATTAACATGTGCAGTATGAAGATCAAGGGGATTATTTTTCAAAGCGAGTAAAAATTAGACTGCTGCTACGAATATTCAAGGACACTGTCCTATTAATCTAAGCTAATTTACATGGAATAATGACATGACAATGCTTTAAGACATATCCGAAACACCTTTTATGAGATAGCAGTTTACTGTGACATTAAGGTAAGGCGCAAAAACTAATTACTGTTGAAACATTTTGTTGAGTAATTGAATTTTCTTTAATATCTAAAAAAAAAAAATGGAATTGACCGATGTTAGCTGTATTGAAACAACCAGTACAATTACTTTGAAAGTTGATCTGGAGCTTTGGTATGAATGACTGAACAATCGGAATCCTTGATTCTAGTAGCAGGAATCAGTTGCGAATACGATCACCTGTCTACTGTGTAATGATCGCTATTGATTTCTTAAACACGGAAACCGGAAGCTAAAGTGGTTGTTCGGCATGGATGATGAAAAACGACAGCCACTGATTAAGATCACTTTCATCCCGCAGAAACCAGTGACACGTGATTTGCGATACTCTTCATGTCACTAGAGCTAGATTAGTACTAGTGACTGAGTTCAAGTGAAACATGACTTGAGAATTGGTCTGGAGGTTGCTTAACGAAACGTATTCGAGTCCTGCTTGGTGATGCTACCAACACTCCTTAATGTAAAGATTCACAATGGATAGTGCCTCTAATCCAAGGCTATCTGTTTTATGGTTGCTGACGTAGACCCTGATCTGTCTGTTCGTGTTTTTATATATAGCAAAATTCAATAATTAGTGTATGCCGCTATACCCTCATCCCTTTCACTAAAAGCGTACCATGTACACAGCATACACATCTAACAGAAATTCAAACCTGTGTAAACTGTAAACTGGTTTTTCTTTAGTCAGCAGTAACTTTGTTTACCTTTAGATATATCTCGTACAGTTACAAGATCAGATCTGTATAATGGCGCGGAACTTCTGCCAAAATTGACGAAAGAAACGACAAAATAATAGTGAGGCTGCTGACTTAAGGCCATTGGTCTATGCTACCTACAGTAGCGATCTTAGATCTTTCACCTCTTCGACTTGGTATGAAGGAATTTGCATGTGCTTGACAACAAATATTGATTTTTTTTTGTTGTTGCATGGCATCAAAGATTTGAATCTGGCATTAATGTATTGTCCTACACCAATGGTGTACAGAAACCTTCCGGGTTAAAATAAATACATACAGTTTCTGTCCAACACAGCGGGCAGATCTCCCTAATTAGTACTTAAACTTGATATCAAATATTAATCAAATAAATGTTCTGTGTTTTCACAATGAATAGACATGGTGAAATGATAAATAAAATTGCGTATATGTGGTTTAACATTTTCAATAAGGTCTATCTATTATTTGCATAAGGTCGTGCCAATTTGTATGCTAACTTGCTTGAGGAAATTCAAAATTAAAATCAGGTCAAGATTTGAAACACAAATATGTAAAAGTAAGTACAGGATAAGTCAATATCCGCCACTTAAGTTTAAACCTGATATATATTTTTGGAACTGTGAAATTTCAAATATTAGCTATACTAACATTGACCAATATGAACTTTGCACTACATAAATATTCCAGCAAAGACACATAATAAATCACTGACGCAGTAATAAACAATAAATTGTTGATCTCTGGCAAGATGGAAGGAAAAATAGCAATTTATGGAAATCATTTATTAAAAGGATCTTTCAACTATATGTAGGATAAAAATATATAACGGCCGTTTCCGACATTTATTCAGTAAATCGCTCATATTTTCTACAGGATGAGACATGTCGTCAGATCATTATCAGCTGAGACTTAGGTCTGGTATGACAAACACAGCCAACGCTGTGACAGTCGAAGAAGTGCCTGATCCCTGCCAGAGATTGGGTTCTTCCACATCATTACTCAAAGACAATCCACGCAGAGAAGGAATTAAAAAAAAAAATAAATAAAAAAAAAAATAAAGAAAAAACCAAAAAAACCAAACACCACGGTTTTTTATACAGCAAAGATAACTAGGAATGTTTAAAAATATTTATTCTAAGTAGATACATGTAATATCAATTCAAGAAAATTAAATACTAAATAAATATTGAACATGTAATATAAACGAGTAAGTATTTATATTCTATAGTATACAACCACACCATCGTCTATTTGTTTTTCACAACTTTTCTGGTCATGAAGTAACACTCCATTGGCTCGGATTTGCCCTTCATTTTCACATTTCCTCGATATTCAAATTCAATTTCAGGATCAAAATTTTCCGGAGACGTTAGAAATCTAGGAAAGAAAAATTAAAGAAATTACAAGTCTAAAGACTCTATAAGTACTTATATACTATATTAATGGTGGATAATCGTGGTTGGCTTGGTTACCTGTAGGCATACTCCGATACATTGATTTTGCCCTTGATCCCCGTTGTTTCTGTTCGACTTGTAAGATTTACGGTGTTTCCGAACAGACAGTATCTGGGCATGCGCTTTCCAATTACTCCAGTCACAACTTCTCCAGAGTGAATGCCTATTGTAATCTGTAAACAGAATTAGTTTCTGTCAATACACATTTATATATGCCAAATATTCAAAGTTCAATTTTACATACTTGATTTGCAATTAGGCCCATGTATAATGCTGGATTATTTCACGAATGCTCGCAATTTCCGATATAAAGCACAAGATCTCTAAAGAAATTAAAAACGAGAACACTAGTTGGACCGAAAGAAAACGAAATGAGATCATAGCCATAATTGTGTTTGTAAAACGGCCTAAGGGTAGTCAATTTCCATCTTGAGTCTTACCACAATTTTGTTTCCATATGGATCTTTCAGATGGTTGGAAATATCCATCATATCTAAGGAAAGTCTTGCGATGCAACGCGCATGGTCAGTGCACGGTTCCGGAAGCCCGCTGACAGCCATATATTTGTCTCCGACTGTTTCAACCTGGTACAGAACTGGTCATTAAACTAATATACAGTATCTCAATCAGGTTAAAAATATATGGTGTAAGAAAATGCAGATTGGCAAAATATATTTACTGCAACTTTGATCCGTTTGAGTTAAATGCTATTCCAGTTTGATAAAACAGCAAATGAGTTATGTGTTAGATTTATTGCTATTTTTAGCCTTAACTGATGCGATACCTTATATACGTCAGTATTGGTTTTAAGCAAGTCGTCAAACTTAACGTAGACTTCATTCAGTAGATTGATTATCATTATGGCCCCTTCGGCATCCGAATGCTGAGCACAGAATTCGTTGAATCCCACGATGCCACTGAATAAGATGGTGACATTCTCATGCTTGGAAGCTGGCACAGGGCGATGGTGACGTAGTTCGTTAGCCACTGATATTGGCAAAATAGAGTACATCAATCTGAAAACCATAAAATTTATGTTGGTAGTTAATATAGCAGGCTTATCAGAAAGACCGATATCACTGACAACTTTTATAGGTATACCTGTCTGTTTTGGCTTTTTCATCCTCCAACTCGCGGTAGGTCTGTTGTAGTTGGTCATTAAGTACCTCCAAATTCTGTGCTAATTTATAGTCAGCCTCAAACCGTTCGGACAGCAACACAAGGTCACGGGTGGCATCATGAAGAGGAATGTCGCTTAGATAGAGACCCTTACGATGCAAATCGTCCAAATTTGTCACGCTTGGAGAACATAGAAATAACATCATATCTGACTCTGGAACATAAATCATCTGTCCTTTCAAACGCATGCGCGAAATATCATGGTGCTCCGTGATATTTGTTTGTATATAAAGTCCATCAGAGTCCAGTATCCCAGGTTTGGTTCTCAGCACGTACACAGTATTAATGTGTGAAAGTACATTGTTAAATTCAAAATCCATGTGAGGACGAATCATCTCAAACACAGAATCCACACGACAGTTGTCCATACTCGTATGAGGAATAACTCTCTGTAACGATGATCCAGTCTGTCGGAGGATCATGTTACGGTCATACATGAAATGAAAGGGAAATGCCCGACAAAATGTAGCAGGGCTGATTTTCTTCTCTTTGGAAAACATGCCATGGTGACCGGGAGAAACAGAATCTGTTTCATTTGGTTGCTTGTCTTTATGAGTAATGGCAAATTGCACGTGATCACACTCTTTGGACTTGAATTTTATTACCTCCACATCGACTTCGGATTCATGAAGTTTATGCGCGACCTCTTTGACAATACCTATAACTATAGGTTCCAGTCCGTCACGTTCTGAGTAGTAGTGGAGAATTAGAGCCCCATCCTCCTTCCGCTCCGTGCACCGGAAAGATGGAGCGCGCATGCCTGGATATATGGTGGCAAGGTGGTCGTGCAAGGCGTCCAAATTTTGTAGAAAATCCCTAGTGGTACCCCCTAGAACTTGCAGAATCTTGTCATACCCGGACTCTTGACAGAACTCAAAAAACATTTTCCCGAAGAATTGAAGAATATCAGCAGCTGGTAATTCTGAACAGTAATATGTAAATTATAAGTAATTACCGATCATACGAGTTTACTTTTAAAAATCACAAATGACAAATCCGGTTGTTTTAAAGCAAATTTCTCAATCTAATTTCGATATCAGCGGGGCAAATTTACTACAATACTTTTCGTAAAAGGAAATGCTGCGTCAATACTTTCATAGTATGCTTCATCAAAACCACCCACCAAGGACCTTGGAGGCTGCACCAACCAGGTCGTAGGTCTTAACATCTTCGTACACCTGCCGTACCAGAAAATGACCTTCCATTTCTAAGCCTGCCTCTTTCCTACAGTGTGGAAAATTAAATATGAAAGATTCAAGATTGTGAAAACTGAAAAGAATTCAAGATCATGTTTTGGCGCTTAAAATTTATTTTCATCTCCTGAAAAAAAATCATATTTACAGTTAACATTTCTATCAACAAAAAGATAATAGACACCAATTATTGACAAACAGATTTGCCCAAAAATTACGCACACGATAGAATTAAGATAAATATGCTCAAGCGTTGTGTTATCTTCCAGAAAACTGTGTAAACTTTACTTTTGCAATAAACATAATTGAATGGATCGCGCGCCTACACACATCTTAAATCGTTACGAAATTCTTTAATGATTGTCATTGAGATATTCTCTAATTCAATAATAGATTCAACTGCATTCCTTGTCTGTCACATGCATATAATGTTTCTCTGATGTGTATAAAACACAACAAAAGCGGATATTCGATTGTTCTTCATCATCAGAGGTACAATGGTGATGGAAATTGAATTATATGCAAATATTTGATAATGGTAAATCAAATATATCCCAAGGTACTTCAAACCACAATTGATTTACAGCTGCAACGGGGAAATTGATCGGACAGAAAAAAAACTCACTCCATGAGTGAATCGGTGTGTCCATAACACATTATACAGGTCTGAAAGCGTCAATACTTCTCTATGATTTAGAACGCTATGTGATGATATGATGTATAGACTCAGTGTGATAAAGTTGAAATGGTGAACATTTCTCAGAAATGTTAAGTACTTCTGCTTAAATTTTTTTTTTTTTTTTTTTGGTTTGTTTTATAAATTTTTTTTTAGTTCTTTTTATAATACCGTAGCAAATTATCTTTTCATTACCTAGGAAAATAATGCTAATTATTATATTTGTGGAAATGTATTTTCTACACATATCGCAGTTGTGTACATATATTTTGACATACCAGTAATTTTTCCTGAAGAGCCTGTTGAAACAATAATAATTGAAACATTTGAATAATGCACATGTACCACTTATTAGCACTAGTTTTAATGGACATGTCAGCTTCAGTCATTCGTTTAACATTCTACACATCAAATTGTATCAAATCTCAAATATTCAGGTAACTATCTGCTCTAGTGCAATTTTGAATAGTCCAGACAACTGTTAAAGTATGGAGTCACCAAATGAAGTGAACTTTTCATCGGTATTTCAATCCATGTAAAAACTACAATTTTCCGAGTGGAGATTTTAACAAGAGAGAGCAGCACCTCTCCAACATCGAAATGCTCTTTTACTATTTAGGATCAACATTTGAAAGAACATTATTTTCACTTAAAACATGACAGAAGCTCTTGGTTTCTGCCAATACGAGTTCGTGGCAATTTGTCAACATGACATTTCGTACTTTCTAGCTCATTCACCTAATGGTATAATATGCATTGCTGAATCCCAGTTTGAGTAAACGCATATATGGAATAGAGCGCGAATAACCAAACAATTAATAATCACGTACTGTAAATAATTGTACTTTTGATCCTATCATATGAGCAAACATATTTGAACTGGCGTTTGTACATGTAGTTGTACATGTAGTTGAAAAAACAGGTTCAACCTTATGTCATTAAACCAAAGATACGTATAACGGTAATTATATATATCTCCAGTATGCTGGCTACCAGTATCAAACTAATACGAAAACCAATAACTGTGAATACTATTCGTTTTAGTAGACACTAGTTTAGAAGCAGATTATGAATGATGTACGCAATGAATGCTGTTCTAGGGTATCTTAAGTACATCATGAGAATTCAGTTCGTGGTTGTTCTTGCTTACTTGATATTTTCCCAAGCTTCATTTCCAAAGTTACGGACCACAAGTAACTCCAAGGCGTAGTTCACAAAACCATACTGAAAATAAACTCCTTCGTGGTCAGAAAATCTTAATTGAAATCATTATCATTGAATAGAGTGAATTTTAGGCATCTTACAGTTAAAAAAAAACCCTTGCAAATAATGTTGAGCAATTACTTTTTTTTAACGTTTTTGTTTTAAATCATAAATTATATATAGCGAACAGACACATTTTCCCCCCGAGTTTTGTAACATCTGTTAGGATAACTATTCATTGCTTCCTATTGACTGGAATCTTCTTAAAATCACAGATCTCTTCACTTACTGTGACAGAGATGCACCTAGCTCTGGTTCTCACACATCAGCTATTATATTTGATGAATCATTTACAAAAATACGTCGTGCAAGTTTCTGTATATCATAACAATGTGTTAATTAAATTTACGCTGATCGCAATTATACGTTAGATAAAAAAGAAGCAACTACGTAGATTATAGAATCTAGAATCAACATTACTCACCATTTTGTCTGATGTTGTCAGATACCTGTTTTCATCTCTTCATCGGACACTCTCCAGCTTCCCGATCTGCCAGTGTTTCTTCGATACTCCGTTTCTCTCTGTGTAGATTTTACAACCTCGGAATAAAGCGCCGATATTTACAGTATACGGAATCCCTCCACTCTAACCTAACTCGCGCGTTTAAGTGGAATTGCTTTATGTAAATTTTATCTGATATAAATCTTTAAAACGCTGGAGAAATATTGAGGGTGAGATTTCCTTCCTTTTGTGGTCACAGGTATATAACATAGATGTGAATAGCAATTCGGGGCACGGGATGGGGGATAATATAAGTACCTCTGAGATAAGATGACAGTTGTATTAAAAGTATTAACGATCAATGACGGCGCGTGGGAACGGTCACATGATAAATTCCTTAATGCCAGTGGGACGGTCCTGAGGAGCAGCACGCGTTGCTAGGGCACTTGCATCTGGCCTGAGCTATTTTGGCTTAATTATCTCAGTTCTATCCGTTAGGATAACAACATTTTCTCCGTGTTACTCCTGCCAGGTACGACTTTACTCAAACAATTCATGATGGAAATCAATCCCATCATTTTGCAGTCTGCGACGAAGTAAAGCAGCTTGCCGATCACGTTATAGAAATAAGTCGTTTTCTACCAGACGTGCTGCGTCAAGTTTTAATATAATCGTCTTTCAAAAACAATCTGATTTTATTTATAAGTATTTCCTGACTTACAGATTTTGTGACTTTGTGGGTATATTTTTAGGACAGTCTATAGCGATACATACAACTGGATCCTTTATTCCACGAATGTAATTAGGTACACATATTGGTTGAATTCAGGTGTTTTCGCGTCATCATACAGGAAAAAGGCATAAAAACTGAACTAAAATATATTTGAATATATTTTGCAGTCTTTAAGAGTGGATACATACGAGAACCACGAGGACGGTACAGGTTTTATTGATCTTGTTTTATGGAGGTGGTAAACCTTATGTATAAGTGTCAATTATTCAGCTCTTGTTCGAGGCCTCTGTAAGGTTCTCAAATTGAAATGTTTCAATATAAACATTCCGACCTCCTCTGTATTTTAAAGCTTTAAAATCTTTTTTGAGGTGGAACAGCTAATCCCAAAGTATTGTCGCTCTCGCTCTCTCTCTCTTTTCCTTACAGTCATTACAATCCCATTGTGACTTACGCTGCGATTGCGAGCTGTACGTTAACGATTGCAGGTTTTCCGATCTATTCTCAGGTGTTAATTGGGAACTGAATGGGTTAATTATTGGATGCAATGAGGAGAATAATGACCTACATCCTCACAATTTAGCGCCATTTCGCCCGGGAGTTTCCTTGTAAGCTTATCCTCAATTACACTCGTGTCGTTCATTTCTTCATCATCTTAACCGTATTGAAATATCAAACAAGGAATATATACTTTTACCTTACCTTTTCATCTATCCACCCACCCCAAAAAATTCTATATGCAGAGTGCTATGTATTGAATGAATTTACTTGATGGTTTTTAATACAGTAATAATCATAGTTTATTACTGTTTTTACAAAACGTTCAAGCGCCATCATAAGTGTATGCAAAGAACAATAACTCAAAGTGAAACCAGAACACTCCTGGTTGAGGCCAGTAACAGGACTTTTGAAATTTATGAGATCTATCACAAAAACAAAAAAAAAAATAATAAAAAAAAAATTCTATCCATTGAGAAATGTACTGAATTTTGCACGCAAAAGAATTCGGAATTTCACTTTCAGTGAAATGAACTGTCTATATAACCCTGAAAAAGTTAAGGTAGTTGAAACCAATAGAAAGAAAGATCTATATGCTAATTACGATTCTGGAAGTTTGAAAAAATGTTAAAAATGTGTATTCCAGAAACTGTAACGTATTTAACCTTAAAACCAACGGAGAGCAAAATCATTATACGACATTTCAATGAAAAATACAGCTTAATTCTTGTACACCAAACCCTTCCAGTGACTTTTCAATAGGAACTAGTGTTTTATTACATGTACATATACATCATTCCTGCAAGTCTGATAAAAATCGGGCAAGAGATGTTTTTCTTGCACATAAAGGAAAACCAACAAGTACACGCTAAAGAAAGGGCGAGTTATTACATGTCTCCGACATTTTGTGGCGAGGGGATCCAAAAGCATTCTCATCCTTCATTGTTGTTCAAGTTTTCACCCCCCTCCCCAATTCTTTCATCTACAGCATCGCCTTTGGCATTACTATATGCATTAAAATTAACTCCAATAAGTCTTAAATTTTTATTTTCCACAGAAGTATTAATTTATTTTCCACAAAGGCATTTAATATTACTGTTACTACAGGTCAATGATAAATATTATTAAATCATAATAGCCATCAGAGCATCGACATGCTGAATTTCCTGTTCGTCCTCCGGAATAGGTTGTTTTCGTTGTCTTGTGCCCGCGATGTCCCATTCACCAGCCCACTCTGACTGTCCGTTTCCTTTCCTCTCTCCCTGCTGCAGGAGAGGATGGTAAAGATCGTAATGATGATGCCCACCAGAGCCACTGCACAGGACACAAGAGCGATACCCAGCGTCTTTTTCTGTTCAGTGGCAAACCCACCATCATCTAAAACATATGAATTAAAGATATATGTGTATATGGGCTAAATACTAATGTCCAAAAATTGGTCTTCGGGATCCAGAATCGTAGACTATTTTGATCATACAAAATTAGTGTCTTCACAAAATGAGTGAATGATGCCAACACTTCTATGAATCTTCAGGGCAGAATAGTAACCGTAAACATGATGAAGTTATTAAATTTCGACAGGATATTCCAATAACCATGAGAATAGGAAACTAAGGTTTCACGTAACTCGTCAAAGTAATTGCCTTCTGAAAATGCTTAGCGATAAAAATGGAAAATACGCCAACAATAATTTTTTTCAAATAAATTAGGGAGACTGGGTTGGAGCGCTAATTCAGAAGGCGACAACACTTTCCCTCACTATCTTCGTAATTGTGCAGTTAAACTGTATGTATACTTATTTTAGCGGGACTCATATTTCAGCACCGTTGATGGTGATGGATAAACGCTAATTTATGGTTACGCTAAAATATGGATATCATTATTTGTTTAATATCATATACATAACGCATGATTACTCCAGTGGTACATCAACCTCTGACTGCGGCGAGTTTTGGACAAAAAAGGTAATGATGGGGAAATTCTGTAATATTTACAAAAATGTGTTTAATCACAGGATTTGAATTAAAGAGAAATGTTTTAAGCATAAGACTATTGTTACCTTTCATTTCTAAAATAAGAAAACAAAGAAACATAGCATGAGCACCCAAGTAAAAACAATACTGATTTTGTATTTGAATTTGAGTGTAAACCAAAAATTGTGAAAATGACCAGAAAATCTTAGAAACACGTTGTGAATATCTTCTACCAAAATGATTCAGACACTACTCTTCGTTGGCGCCTCAGATCTGTTTTTAACAAGATGACGTTTGTCCATGCTTCCCATTGACATTATGTTTGCATCATGATCCAGGGTTCCTTCACTTCTACACCGGCAAATCCCGTGGGAACCCGAGTTAGAATAGGCCCACCGTATCCCTAGCACATACGAGGTGACTAAATGGGGCGGTCTTTCGGATGAGCACGCAAAAACCGCGACCACGTGTCACAACAGTTGTGGCACGATAAAGATCTCTCCCTGTTCAAAGGCCGTAAGCGCCGAGCATAGGCCTAAATTTTGCATCCCTTCACCAGCAATGGTGAAGTCTCCATATGAGTGAGAAATTCTCGAGTGGGACGTTAAACAATATATAATCAATCTGAACAAACAGGCTCATCGAAACGTATTGCCAAAGGATTTCCTCAGCAATTTGACAAATTTATACACACAACAATAGGCCTCTCCAGACAAAGAAAGCTCGATGCGGACAAACAGTTTGATATCGTAATCCAGTGTATTAAATGACATGTACATGTTCTTCAACTTTGACGTTGTAGTTGAGAATAAAGCCTTACCCAATCATCACAGACCAATCTTGCACACAATCGAGAATTACATCAACCACTCAGCATTTAATGTTTTCATTCCGCAAAGCAACGCTCCAGACTTATTGTTTGTACAAGAAAAAACAATGCCAAACTGTTGCTCATTTGTCATCTATACCAAGATTAAAAGCACTCTGAAGATATTGTAGAGACATTGGCTAAATGCAGGTCTTCGCAATCGCCTTGACAGTTAAATTTATCAGAAACGTGCATGACGTAGTTGAATCCATGGTATCCAGTAATGGTCAGTGGGCTGAATATTTTAACTGTGATGTGATGGTCCGTCAAGAACTCTTTTTGTTCTCGCTGCACATAAATGATTTAGAAGAGTTTCCTGCTGATAAAAACGTGCATGAACTGTCTATTGATTTAAGTATTCCAAGCTCTGTTGAAAATCAATTTTTACTTTATTTAAAACTTTAGTTTATTCTATACCGACGATGAAGTTATTGTTTCAGAGTCTGCGGACGGTTGTCAGCATGTCCTGAATGAGTTCTATTCATTTTGTATTCAATGGAAATTAAATGTCAATGTTGATAAAACAACAATTTTATCCAAAAATTATCTGCAAAAAATATAAAATTTATTTCCATGACAAAGTCATTGAAATTGTGAAAGGATTGAAAAACCTGGACATAATATTTTATCGGTCCGTATCATTTTGTAAGGCAAAAAACATTTATGTGAGCAAGCCCAAAACGCCACGTATGGAGTGATAAGAAAAATTAGACAATTTAACTTTTACCAGTAGAATGCCAACTTGATTTTTTCGGTAAGGTTGTTGTACCCGTACTTTTGTATGGTTGTGAGATTTGGGGTTTCGAAAATCTCGACATTATTAAGCGTATCTACTTAAAATTTTTCAAATACATTTTCAATTTAAAAAGTAGTACCCCAAGTTATATGGTCTATGGAGAAACGGGTCGTTTCCCTTTATATGTAACAGTGTATACAAGAATGATATCTCAGGGGCAAAGCTACTTTAAATTCTAGATTATATGTATTTTATATAAGTATTTGCATGATCAATTTTGTTTAAAAAGTTATACGAACAATTGGCTCTCATGTATTAAATATATTTTTGATCTCTGTGGACTCCAACGTAAGGAATGCACAAACCTTTATGAATATCAGTTGGTTAAAATTTACTGTTGAACAACGTCTTAAAGATCGATACATAGAGAAGTGGCAAAGCGATATCCGTGAGTCATCTAAGGGTCAAATATACGGTATTTTGGATTTGAAAAATATCAAAATGTTCTACCTCAAAAATCTAGAATAATATTTATTAAATCACCGACTCCTCGAGACTGGACGAAGGTGTGGTATTCTAAAACCTGAGAGAATTTATCATATCTCTAACAAGGTCATATAGCTGTGAATATCATATCCTCGAGTATCATTTTTTGAAGTACGACAAAAAAAATATCTGTATAAAAATATTGTAACAAGCCAAAGTTTTACAAATTTTCTGAATTATCGTAAACTGCTGACTCCAGTGAACTTATCAAATTGTGTAGTTTCATATCTAAAATAGATGACCAACTCTGTCCTCCATAATTCACTGTATTCACCTAAAATCACTCTGCTCTTTTCACGTGTCCCTTGTATATAGTATTTATTTGTAAATATTGTGTATAGAACCTCATGTACCATAACGTGGTGTGAGGGAATAAATTGAATGGTCGCGGTAGCTCAGTGGTTAGAATATTCCCTTTGAAACGGGGGAGGTCGTGAGTTCGAACCCCACTCGTCCCAATACAGCAACAAACTGAGACGTAAACAAAAGTCGTAATTGCTCCTTCGCCAAACGCTCGGCATTTAGGAGTGAGAATCAGGATCTTTCAGATACGGCGTGTGACCGTAAAAATGGAGGTTCCGTTAGCAATGTAAAGAACTCTCATTGTTACGGCCCTGACTGGTAACCATGTGATACTTCACCTACACCTGATGGTGTTTCAATCTGATCGAAAAATTCTCGAAAGGGCGTCAAACAAGCAAAAAAAAAAACCAACTCTATTTCAAAATAAAGCTGACGATGACCTCAGATGTGGTTACCCGACAAAAGGAGAGATCATACAGAATCGTATACATTTTTGGTTAAAATTGTTCCGATTAAAATTACATCTTTAGATCAATGAGATGTAAGTTGTGAACCTCATTTCCCAGGACCATCCATCCGTTCGATCATCATTCAGCGAAATAAAGGCTTTGTCGCTACTTCACTAAAAAAAATTGTATGCTAATTTTAATTTATTAAATCGTCAATCTTTTCTCAGTTCAAGGCCATGACACCATGCGTATATCCAGTCAATACTGTCATAATAGATACCGCGGTAGTTCAGTGGTAGAGCATTTGCTTCGCAACTGACAGGTCGTGAGTTCGAGCCCCGCTCGTGCCATGGCCACGTCAAACCAAAAACGTAAAAATAAGTAGTGATTGCTCCTTCGTCAAACGCTCAGCATTTTGAAGTGAGAATCACGGGTCTTTCAATCCCGTGGAGATCGGAGTTAGAAGAGGTTCTCAGTATCCACTTGATTGTCGTAAGAGGCGACTAAATACCACGGTCCTTCGGATGAGAGCGCAAAAATCCGAGGCTCAATGTCACAGCAGGTGTGACACATTAAAGATCCCTTCCTGCTCAAAGGCCATAAGCGCCGAGCATAGGCCTACATTTTGCAGCCCTTCACCGACGATTGATTGATTGATCGATTGTTGTTTCCCGCCACACTCAACAATTTTTCAGTTATCTGGTGGCGTCCTGGGTTTTTTTATTGGTGGAGGAGAGAACCCAGTTTCTCACATATATCGGCGCGAATGAGATTCGATCCCGCGCCGACTAGAGGTGAGAGGCCTTGTGATTTTGAGCGTGATGCTCTAACCACTTGGCCACGGAGGCCCCTTCCTTCACCGACGACGTCCCGCTCTAGAATTTTTCACTCATATTGAGACGTCACCAGCTGTAGGTGAAGTACCGCAAATTTCAACCTATGCTTAGCGCTCAGGGCCGTAGCAGTGAGGGTTCTTTAAGGTGTCAACGCCTACCGTGACACGAGACCTCCGATTTTAAAGTCATATCCGAAAGACCCGTGATTCTCACTTCTAAATGCCGAGCGTTTGGCGAAGGAGCAATCACTACCTATTTTTCGTCTTAGGTTTGACGCGGCCATGGCACGAGCGGGGCTCAAAATCACGACCTCCCGGTTACAAAGCGAACGCTCGAACCACGGAGCTACCGCGACGATGGTGACGTTTCCATATGAGTGAAAAATTATAGAGCGAGACGTTAAACAATATATAATCAATCAATCAACGGGTCATTCGTATATGACTCTAAAAAAGCATGTTCCGTGCCGCGCCAGGCGTTGACAGGTTGAAGAAACCCCACTGTTATGTCCCTGATCGCTAAGCATAAGTCTAAATTTGTGGTTCTTCACCTATAGCTGGTGATGTCTTAATATGAGTGAAGAATTCTCGACGGGACGTAAAACAGACAATCAATCAGCATCACCAATGATTTCGCCTTTGATATCTTTACATAATGAAAAGATAGCCATTTCCTCATGAATACGTTGCAGTTGTAAACAATATACGTGAATGTATCTTGATAAATATTATATGAATATAGTAAATCTATCTCAACGGCTGATAATTCCAATAGAAATGAATAGAGTATGAACGTCCGAGGTTTCACGTCGACATACTTTTCATGAAGCGCTAACACGGTTCATGAAGTATGCCGGCATGAAGAGCCGCATGTTCATACTCTCATGAATTTTCAAAAACGAAATTTATTTCTTAAATATAGTTATGTGCTTTTTGTTTTGATTTGTTTTGCTAGTACAGGACATGTATACAAAAAAGACTTGTTAGGTAAGGCAATGTGTGTTAGAAACTGCAACGTACAGATTGTGAATGGGATATGGGTGTGCATCGAACGGTTTATCAAAGATGAGATCAAGTACTATTTTTCTCCTAAATATAATACAGTTAATTTTACCAATATCATTTCTGGATCTGTGTTGTAGGACAAAGCTGCTGTTTTCGTAGGTGTAGAACCGAATGAACACGGACTGGTGGGTCGGATAAGCCAGACGTAGGGCATCCGTGATGTTTCCATCTTCCTCCCTCATCATCCTGTACCCGAATATCGCCGAGTAGTTATAACCTGGAAATAGTCATTAAAATACGTCAAGCAGATGGACGTTGTATTCATTCACAGTGTTGCAATGGATGGAAAGCATGACATAAACAACAAAGAAAAAGTGAAAGTAGACGTTCAAGGAGTTCTTCCCAGGATTCTCTTGTTATTAACTGGTTATAAGTATATTACACAATATCAGGGGAAAAATACAGATTCAATTAAAAAACAGGCACTTTAATTTCTTAATTGTTTTTTTTTTAAACACACGAAAACATGCACAAGTGTCAATGACTGAATGACGGTGCGTGTAATACTTGAATCATTTTTGGAACCGTTTTCCTCTTCGAGAAATTACGTGACTAGCATTACATTGCTATTCATTTGATTCCTGTTTTAAAAAGAGGAGGTACATTTAGAAGGCGATATATCAAATAAAGTAGTCCTAATTCAATTCTCTACCTGAACAGGAGACTTTGATTTCTTGATTATGAAGTTTAAATGTATGATCCTTAGACATAAAAACTTAAAAAAATTAATGGATAGCATTTAATCTTCGGAATTAACGGCGATCGTTTGTAATTACATTTTAAAAGCAATTAAGCAGTACACATAAGTTATGCTTTACATGTGAAAGCATAACACATTTAGGATAGATTATTGATTGATTGTTTATGTAACGTTAAACGTCTCCCTCGCCGGTGAAGGACTGCAAAAGCTCGGTGCTTATGGCCCTTGAGCAGGAAGGCATCTTTATCGTGCCACACCTGCTGTGACACGGGGCCTAGGATTTTGCGGTCTCATCCGAAGGACCGCCCCATTTAGTCGCCTCTTACGACAAGCAAGGGGTACTGAGGACTTATTCTAACCCGAATTCTCACGGGGCTAATAATATGAGAGTTTGTATAATATATACAACCATTAAATGGTTGATTTAGACAATCAATATCCATTTTAATCATTTTGTTGCCGTTGTAATGTGATCTTGCATTTATACTATGAAAAGGCTAAGATAACTAACGGTATTCAATCTCGTAATTCTTATATAGAATACAAATCAGAGAGATGGACAAACACAGACCCCTGGACATACCAGAGGTGGGATCAGGTGCTTAGGAGGAGTAAGCACCCCCTGTCGACCGGTCACACCTGCTGTGAGCCCTACATCTCGGTCAGGTAAACGGAGTAATCGGCAGTAAGAATCAGTGTGCAAAGAACGGCCTAACAATTGGTATAAAACACATCAGACATCATTTAACCTAATGGAATTTAGGTCAAATAAATTGTGATATTTTGGAAGCCGTGGAATTCACAAAGTATTTTATACGTAGAAACAGTCCTGATTGGTGAAAAGTAGACGTGCGATATAAAAGGATTCTTTTGTCTAGTATTTTATTTTGAATATCGTATTTTTAATTGCTGATTCATTCATACCTGGTAGGCGCTGGCACGTTAAAGAACCCTCACTGCTACGGCCCTAAGCGCTAAGCATAGGTCTAAATTTGTGGTACCTCACCTACAGCTGGTGACGTCTCAATATGAGTGAAAAGTTTCGATGGGACGTAAAACAAACAAACAATCAATCATACCTGATAATACATGTAAAACATGGGCAACCAGAATACATTGTCTTTAAAGGATTGGGGTAGACCTTTTTCTATTTGATTCACTTTGATTACCGTCGTAGATGTAGAGACAGGATCTGCCCACGGTGCAGGGCTGGTCGTACTGAGTCGCCATCACTAGGTAAAGCTCCAATATTTCCCCGGCTTGCCCCGTAATCCGCCAATCGTAACAAACGTCATACCTGGAACACAAGATATTTAGTTATACCACGAACATCAGTTTATTTTGAAGACCACATTCAACTTGATATGTTTTAATAGTCTTAATGGCATTACATCACCATGACACATACGCTAATTGTGATCAAGAATATGAATTTCACATTTTATATTGACCCTAAAGCCTAAAACATTGTTGATTTCTTGATTGTTTTACGTCTCGTTGATATTTTTTCACTCATATTGAGACGTTACCAGCTGTAGGTAAGGTACCATACATTTAGACCTATGCTTAGCGCTCAGAGCCGTAGCAGTGAGGAGTAATCACCACCTATGTTTACGTCTAAGGTTTGACGCAGCCAAGGCACGAGCTGGGCTCGAACTCACGATCTTCCCGTTATGAAGCGAACGTTCTAGCCACTGAGCTACCGCGACCGGTT
Source organism: Ostrea denselamellosa (assembly GCA_024699665.1). Classification (NCBI taxonomy): domain Eukaryota; kingdom Metazoa; phylum Mollusca; class Bivalvia; order Ostreida; family Ostreidae; genus Ostrea; species Ostrea denselamellosa. The sequence continues at coordinate 7,900,574 of JAMZEH010000023.1, read as the reverse complement.
CATGGTTGTAGACAAAGTGAAGAGACATTGTTTACTATGTACAATGCATTGGCTTACAAGTGATAACCCATAACTTCCACCCTATTCTAGTGGCGCCACCCCCTTCATCTCTTCGAAGATCCCATCTCAGCCATTTCCCCATACGGGTCCTTCGGGTGAGACCACAAAAACCGAGATCCCGTGTCACAGCAGGTATGGCACGATAAAGATCTATCCCTGCTCAAAGGCCCTAAGCGCCAAGCATAGGCCTAAATGTTCATCCTTTCATCGGCAATGGTGACGTCTCCATAAGAGTGAAAAATTCTCGAGCGGGACATTAAATAATTCATAATCAATCAATCAATCATTTCCTCATAAAACGTTATTCAATTTCCTCCCATATTCAATACCAGTATTTTGGATTTCAATGTATTTTAGATAGCTTCATCCACAACTGAAAGAAGATGTTGGAGGTCAACCTACATAGTACATTCAAAGTTACATTGAATGATAAAAAAATAAATTCACGTCTATGGCTTTTTTGTGTCCATTAGAAGTGAAGTAACGTTCTATATGCTATATCTTCATAGTTCAA